>CAUYLG010017833.1:0-19195 GCA_963573385.1 Cacajao melanocephalus | reverse complement strand
CATATGGGGATCCACGCAAATGAGAGAATGCAGGCTAGATAAAGATTCTACCAGCAATGAGGAGGCGGCATAAATGAAGAGCCAAGCTTGCCCGGTCTCTCCTGGTTAGTCTCAATAGGCAACATTGCCTGTTTCTTCACAGACAAAATAGAATTCATCTGACAGGAACTGCCTCTATTTTTGCCATGAAATTTTCTTATTTTCTTGTACCCCTCACCAATCCTTTCTCCTATTCTTTTTTATTTTTTTTACTTCTTATATTTTTATTCTTTTTTTAAAATCTTACTTAGCTTTAAAACACATTTACCTGTTCTTTAGAAATAATAATAATAAACAACTACTCTCCTTTGATCTAAACCCAGCCCTCTTCCATCCCTATTCCCTGTTGCTGACTCAGAGTCAAGTTCTTCTGATGAACCCTTCTGTCCCATCACTCCTCAAGGGCTCCCTGCTCACTCGCTCTTTACTACCAGGACTTGAACGGTGTCAAAATTTCTCTTATCTAAAACATTCCAAAGTCACCTTTCTTAACCCTATACCCCAAGCCCCCTCACCACACACAGGTAAGCTGGTGGTCTTTCTCCCATTTCTCCTTTACAGACAAAATTCTCAACAGTGGTGCTAAAACGAATACTTACTTTTCAGTCATTACCATATTTTAACTCCGCAGGATTTTAGTTCGATTATTTCCTGTTTTTTTTTTTTTTTTCTTTTGAGACCGAGTCTCACTCTGTCCCCGAGGCTGGAGTGCAGTGGTGCCATCTCAGCTTACTGCAACCTCCACTTCCTGGGTTCATGCGATTCTCCTGCCTCAGCCTCCTGAGTAGCTGGGAATACAGGCACCCGCCACTACACCCGGCTAATTTTTTATATTTTTAGTAGAGAGGGGGTTTCACCATATTGGCCAGACTGGTCTTCTGGTCTCCAACTCCTGACCTCCTGATCCGCCCACCTCAGCCTCCCAAAGTGCTGGGACTACAGGCGTGAATGCGCCTGGCCCTTATTCCCTCCTTTTTGAACTCCTTTATTCTCTTAGCTCTTTCCAAGACGCTACACCTTCCCGCTTCTCCTCTTACCTCTGTGGCAGCTCTTCGTTTTCTTTTGAAATGTTCACATTCCATAGGGTCTACCCTACGCCATCTTCTCTTCTTACTCTTCACACTCTTCCTGGTGATCTTAATCATTCCCCTTGCTTTATCTTCCTTCTGCAGAGGTTCACATTTCACATTATTAACTTAATTATATTGCATTCAATATCTATTCTTTAAGAGGCAGTGTATTATCTTAGAAAAAGAGTAAGTTTTAGAGTCGGACAGATCTGAGTTACTAAGCTGTGTGAACTCTAAGTATTGGCTTTCTTTAGACTTTCAGGACTCTAGCAAATCTCCTTACTCCATATTCTCTCCTAAAGTAATCTCATCTGTACCCTAAACTTTGTAATATAATTAGCTGTCCATGTAAGATGTGCCTGATTCCCCTTTGCCTTCCACCATGATTGTAAGTTTCCTGAGGTCTCCCTGTCAGAGGTATGTGAACCAAAACAACTTTATCTTGAATAGCAGCTGGGTAAAATGAGGCTGAGACATGCTGGGCTGCATTCCCAGGTGGTTAAGGCATTCTAAATTGCAGGATGAGATAGGAGGTGGAGGTCAGCACAAGATACAGGTCAAAAAGACCTTGTTGATAAAACAGGTTGCAGTAAAGCCAGCCAAAACCCAACAAAACCAGGATGGTGACGAGAGTGACCTCTGGTAATCCTCACGGCTACACTCTCACCAGTGCCATGACAGTTTACAAATGCCATGGCAACATCAGGAACTTACCCTATATGGTCTAAAAAGGGGAGGCATAAATAATCCACCTCTTGTTTAGCATGTCATCAAGAAATAACCATAAAAATGGGCAACCAGCAGCCCTCCCCGCTGCTCTGACTATAGAGCAGCTATTCTTTTGTTCCTTTACTTTCCTAATAAACTTGCTTTCACTTTACTCTATGGACTCGCCCTGAATTCTTTCTTGTGGGAGATCCAAGAACTCTGTTTTGGGGTCTGGATCTGGACCCCCTTTCCTGTAACATCCCCAGCCATGTTCTTGCAGAGCCTGTAGAACTGTTAGTCAATTAAACCTCTTTTCTTTATAAATTACCCAGTCTTTTTTTTTTTCTTTGAGATGGAATCTCTCTCTGTCACCCAGGCTGGAGTGCAGTGGCATGATCTTGGCTCACTGCAACCTCCGTCTCCCAGGTTCAAGTGATTTTCCTGCCTTAGCATCCTGAGTAGCTGGGATTACAGGTGCGGGCCACCACCCCCAGCTAATTTATGTATTTTTAGTAGCGACGGGGTTTCACTCTGTTGGTCAGGCTGGTCTCAAACTCCTGACCTCGTGATCGGTCTCCCTTGGTCTCCCAAAGTGCTGGGATTACAGGCATGAGCCACGATGCCCGGTCTCTCAGGTAGCTCCTTATAGCAATGCAAGAATGGACTAACACACCATTTCATCAAGTTACCAAAGAATGGAATCACCTTTGTAATCAATGATTTTAGATAGTTTGAGTTTATGGAATAAAGGTTTTGCTTGCCATTTTCAGCTACCAATCCTGGAATTATAGAATGAACAGTTTATAGAGAAGCTGATCCAATTGTACATACGAGGAATTTGCTGGTCTTGGCAAAGATTACAAAGCTAAGAAGAGATGAAGCCTGGATTAAAAACCGGCTCTCATGTATTAGGTGCCCCAGAAAGTCTGTTGGGCTAATATGAAATAAGCTTATCATATACAAAGCTCTAGTCATATCTGAGACTCTGGTTTTATATTCTGTTTAACAGGATTGAATCATGATGTGGTTTTTTTTCTTTTTTGCCTTGAGTTTTATTTAATGTTTGCATAAGCTTGTCCTTAATAAAGATATTTTACCTCTTATATAATAAGGTGTGGAAGTTGATGGTTTAAATATGTGAGGTTTTGATCAAAAAATTCTCAAGAGAATTGAGAACAAAGTTGAAGGTCTATTAACAAAGACATGTAGTTACCACCTGGCGGCCGCATATCTAAACTAAAGACTGTGGTGTGTGTGTGTGTGTGTGTACACCCATACAAGCAAGTTCAGGGGAAGGAGAGATTGGAGCAGAATTGTACAATCACAGGATCAGAACCCAACACCTATCCCCAACCCCACTTCATTCAACACTGGGAGTTTCCCCTACAACCTTCCAACTTAGTGGTTGTCTTGGATTCTCGTTGGAGAAGGGACCTCATTACCATCCCTTTCCCAAAGTCAAGTTAGAAAGATTTGTCTCAACAACAGTTAGGTGATGTCCAAAGCAATGGTCAGACACTGGCCTAAAGCCTGCCACTTCATAATGTTTGTTCTGTGAACCATTCAATGAGTGAGCGAGTGAGTGAATGTACACAGCTTAATTTCCTTAATATGGCTATTTTCAGCATCTAGGTTACCATAGTGAATGGTGGGGCACTGACAAACATGGCTATCTGGACATTTAGAAATAGCTCCTGTATAAGTGTCCATCCCAGGGCTGGCAAATGTAGACCCTAGAAGGGCGGGCCAGGAAAGCCCTATATCCCAGTGGGACAGAAGAAATATTTGCCTCCTGGGAATTCGCTATATCAATAGCTATAAAATAATTGACATTTGAGTATGGGACATATTTCTCTTTACAGCTTATTCCAGTTAGAGTCATCACACACCTTCCCCAGTTCATCTGATACATCAGTGGTTCTAACACCAGCTTTTGCAAAAGCAGTTGTGAAGAATTGTTTTTCTTTTCTTCTCTTTCTCTCTTTTCTTTCTCTTCTCTCTCTTTCCGTCCTCCTCCTTCCCTCCTTCCTTCCTTCCTTCCTTTCTTCTTTCTTCTGACAGGGTCTGGCTCTGTTGCCTAGGCTGGAGTGCAGTGGCGCGATCACAGCTCACTGCTGCCTTGAGCTCCTGGGCTCAAGAGATCCTCTTGCCTTAACCTTTCTAGTAGCTGGGACTACAGGCATGTGCAGCCACCCCAAGCCAATTACTTCTGAGGTGTCTGTGTTCCACAAAGCAGGAAGATTTCTCATTACATCAAGAATATGCCATTTCTTTATATCTGTAATAGGAACACTGTTTTTCATAATGTGTCAAGCACTCTCAGCATCCACATTTTGATTATTTATTATATCTCAGTATAATAGCTGCTTGTAGCCATGGTGCTGGCAGACAAAACAATTTTTTTAAAGGCCGCAGATGTGTTTGATTTAAACCTTCAATGATTATGTGCAGCTATTGGTAATAAGTCTTCATGTACTGGCAAGCCATTTTTCTCTCTAATCGTAGAAGCCATTCCCTAAGCAACCTGCTAGATATCAGTGCATTTTTGTTAATTTTATATATACACAGTTAAATTGTGTATATAAGGAAAATTTTAAATTATTCATATAGATGATTTTAATTTCTTGTTCCTCTCAGCACTCTGGCAAAAGAAGGCTGATGACCCAACTCTCTTTATGTATTTATTTTTGTCCAGAGAAATATTCTTCTGTCAGAGCATGCCTCTGGTTTGGTTGCAGATTACAGAGGTATAGAAGATGTGTCCCATGGGTACATCTATTCAGATTTCGCTTCTTACTTTCAAGATCTTCAGCAAACAGAGTTATTATAGATGCTTCACCTTTTAGGTGACATGACATGATATTGTGATAATGCTGAAAGCGTTGTCACTTGCCATAAGACTTGACATCAACCCCATCTGGAGAGCAATTTCATTAGCCTTTTCTAAAAACCGATGAGCATGCAGATATAGAAATACCTGCTCTGAATTGGCAAAGTTTTTCAAGTGTTTTATTTACTAAGTCAGCATGTTTTGCTCCTCTCATTCTGTTATTAATTTCTCCTCCCCTGGCTTCTTGTCTTTTTATCTTTTCCTAATGTTTAAGAAACCTATGGAATATTCATATAGAAATTCCAAATTCTAAGCCTATTTCACTGTTTGACTTTTCTTTCTTACTAACTTACTTGGACCTCTGGAGAAACTGGGAGCTAATGTTTCTCTTTAAAGCCACAACGAACGCATTGCATGGAGAGTAGCAGAAAAGGCCTGCTTCACAGAAAATGAGCATTCTAAAAGGGAAAAGCCTAACAGCAAGCCCAAGGCTTGGTGCAGAAGGTGGAAGCATAGCAGTGAGGAGGCAACTCATTTTCTTAAGTTTTGAAGTTTCTAAAAATAGCAAAGCTGATGTCAACTTCATTGGAAGGGCTAATTGAATTATCTTAATAACCAAGGTATACTAATGACTGATTAGTTTTAAGACATAAAGTGATGAAACTGAAGGACAGCACTGTGTTTTAAATTATCCTCTCTTAAAATTTTGATGGAAAATTAAAAACAATTCCAGTTCAAAGTTCTAAGCATAACATGAGGGCATGTCCCATCTGTTGGCTCTCTTCTTTAATTTGATGTAAAGAATCCATACTCTTATTTCCATCTTAATGTACATGTGTACCCACTGTTTAGCTCTCACTTACAAGTGAGAACACATGGTATTTGATTTTCTATTTCTGTGTTAATTCACTTAGAATAATAGCCTCCAGCTGCATCCATGTTGCTGCCAAGGACACAATTTTATTTTTTATTATGACTGTATAATATTCCATGATGTTTGTGTTCTACGTTTTCTGTAACCAATCCACCATTGATAGCACTTAGGTTGATTGCATGACTTTACAATTGTGAAGAGTGCTGCAATAAACGTATGAATGCAAGGTTTCTTCTTAATAGAAGAGTTTCTTTTCCTTGAAAAACTACCTATTGGGCACTAATAGGTTCACTAGGATCTCAAACCTCAGCATTATGCAATATACCCTTGTAACAAACCTGCACACATACCCCTTGAATCAAACATTTAAAAATTAAATAAATTTTTTTTAAAAAGAATCCATACTCTAAAGGAATGGTAAACCACAAAACTGGTGTCCTTATGAAAAAGGTCTATAACTTGGCATGAGATTTTTTCCACCTTGGCTCATTTCAGGATTTTGGCTAAAAATCCTTCAGCATTTAACAAATTATGTGTTGGTGGAAGGTGGTGGATCTGTTTCTCTGCACATATACAGATTTTTGTTATCTATCACTTTAATAATCAGAAAACAGCTGGGACAAGTTCCCATATCTTTCCCAATCTCCAACTCTTGGTGAGAATGAAGATGCGTATATAAGTTATCCCTACATGTGCAGGGGCAGAAATACATCTTTAAGTTATTGTCACATAAGTTGTCTATGATTTCCACCTTGGAACAGACCAGGCATGCACTCACCTTTGAGTTTTTGTGTCTTGCATCAGCTGTTTACTCTGCACTGAATGCTGAACCTCCAGATCTGTGTGCGTGTCTTTCTTGTTATTCAGGCCCCTTCTCGGACGGACATTTCCTGACCACTGGCAAGTAGCCACATGTTCATTCTGTATGTATTTTCTTGTTTTATTTTCTTATGATAATTAAAATAATCATGTTTTTATTGTTTACTAGCTCATTTTCCATTTACCATCATTAGAATATACATTTCACATGGGCAGGAACATTATTAGTCTTGTTCACCAGTCTTATCTCCTCAGGATAGCACAGAGCTTGTGCTCAATTACAGTTTGTTGAAAGAATGCACACTAATGACAAGGGCTAACACTCCTCAGCATCAAAAAGTATTCTAAGATAGATATATATTACTGCATTGAATCGTCACATTAATGGTGTGAAGTTATTATTATCATCAGCAACCCTTTTCCAGATAAGGAAAACCAAGGTTTCTAGCTGTCTGTGAGGCAATTTTCAGAAGCTCTTTAAGAGGGACCACAGAGGAATGGGCAATCAGTGTTGGTGGACCAAAGCGAACAGTTCCAGTTGGGCAAAAAGATTGGAAGACAGTGAGTAAATACTAGCAAGGGGCGGAATGTTTTGGAGTGCAGCCCCATAGTTTAATACAGTAAGACCTAAGGGCATTGCTCTAAATCACCCCCGAGTTTGGGGCCACGGAGGCAGGACTGCAAGTCCAGCCAGAATGCAGCTGTCTGCTGGACCCTTCTCTCCCCAACACATTCCCAACGATTTTTTTCCCTGGTACTACTGCTGTCAATTTTATTTCAAATCCGTGGCTTGCAGCGGTTCCCTGTAAGGACAAAAACTCGACAACTTCAGGTAGCTCGAATGCAAAGGTAGTGGTTTTCATGTGATGTTTGGGTGTTTGAAAGCCATGAGTCCATACATAACATGAATGAAATCAGGGAATGTGTGTGTGTCTTAAAAAATTCTTCATCTTCCTACCATGAAGATTACTACATCTTCTTCACACAGCTGTGCAGATCATTAAGTTTGTTGAGAGATGGAAATACTTTGTGTAAGAAGGCAGTAAATTCCTAACTATAATGGAAAGTAACACAAATTTAAGAGAGGTGTAGAATATTCAAATATGCGTGGTACAATGATAATTGCTATGAGACATATTTTATTAACAAAGTGGGCAGAGGAAGGAAGGGAAACACATGAACATTATTGGTTGAGTTTCTCCTATGTCCAAGGCACTAATACAACAGTACCCAAAACTAAGTTCCTGCCTTCTTGGAGACTGCATTTGTTGAGTTCCGCTTATGTGTCAGGCAAGCATTCTTACATCCTGTTTTTGAATAATATACATGGTTTTAATGAATATTCCAAAAATCCTGGATAGTATCATCTCGAAGTCCATTTCTTGAAATTTCACCAAGTAGAATTTTAAAAACAATCCATAGATATCTCCATAATGTAGATATATCTAAGGATACAGTGAACAATGGTGAGAAAACTTAGGTTTAAACAGGTTAAGTACCTTAATACTAAAGCTGAAAATCAAATCCAACGTCTGTTTTGAATCCAAAGTACCCTTTATATTAATACAATGCAGCTTCCTCTGTGGCCAAGTGCAAGCTGACTTCACAGCCGAACTGCATCTTGAAGGATGAGTGAGGCAGAGATGTAATAGGAAAAATGTTACTGCTTATGTAGTAAATCCCACAAAAAGGACTTCTCTTTTTTTCACTCATTAAGGCAACATAATTTAGTTGTCCCAGACTTACTGAGAGAGTTATTCATACAGCTTTATCCTGACAAATTAGAAAGGCCAGCATTCTAGGTATACATGTTTAGAAGCTACACCATAACTTTAATTTTTACTACTTGGAGTTTAAACAGAGTGTTCAATTCAACAAACTTTCACCCAGGCATCATGTGCCAGGAAGTGTGCTAAGTACTAGAGATACATGCTCTCACAGAACTCCAATAATATTCATAATTGATTATCAAATACATGGTAAAGTGGAAAAACATACAAGTGTAAGAGTACTCATGTCCTGGTTTTTGTAACAACTCTGCCACTATCATATGACTTCACTTTGCTGACTCTCATCTGCAAAGTTATGAGGTTGAATTAGCTGGTCTAAGAATTCTTCCAGTTTTAATTTTTTTATGATCTGGATGTATTAGAGTCTGACAAAAGCTTTGCTTTAAGTGACTGCTTTTCCCTTTTAAATTTTGCTGCATTCTATTTTTTGGTACTTGATACTGAGGAGTAACACTTGATTCTCACTGTCTTTTGGTTGGGAAGTATAGGCGGTTGATACAGGTAGAAATTGTATCACAGTTTGTATTGCCCAAAGAGGACCATACCCTAGGAAACTCTCTGTTATGTGGTCATGAAGTGAGTGTAAATGTTCATTCACCAAGGATTGGTGATTTCTTCCTAGAACCATTAGCCTAAAACATTCCTTCCTAAACACGGTTATATAGATGAGCTACTTCAGAATCACCTAGGGTTAGCTAATAACATAGATTCCTGGCCTACAAAGTCACATTTTTGAGGGTGCAACATGAAGATCTGTATCTGTAGCAAGAGACCCAGATGATTCTGATAAGTAACGTGGTTTAGAAAATGCTGGAAAAGCAGAGACTATGACAACATATTTATTTAATCCCCAAATCTCAAAATGGGATGAGATTTAGTTCTAAACTGGGGTCAGATTTTTCAGTTTGCAGTCATGCTTCCAGAGTTAACAACTCTGACATGAACTGTCAGAATATTCTTTAGTAAATATAACCTTAATCGCCAATTCTGCAGTTTCAAGTCTGTTTATTATCCCTAGCAACTGGTACCCTGTAATTTTAGGTTTAATGACTCTGGAATACACTACTACCAAGGTCTAATTTCAGTTGCCACTTCGTAATACAAATGCAAATGAAAGCTGTCACCGGATGGGGACTATAAACCTCATTGTTTTCAAACACTATTCAAAGCCTACTTTCATTTAATAAGTCATGAAAGGTTATTTATACAAGTATTGCATGACCAGTGATAGAAAAATCAGAAAATGTTCATAGGCAATAAGAAAAATATAAGAAATTTAATTCTGCTATTTAGGGCATAGATCTCACAAGACTTTATATATACATGTG
This sequence comes from Cacajao melanocephalus, assembly GCA_963573385.1. NCBI lineage: Eukaryota > Metazoa > Chordata > Mammalia > Primates > Pitheciidae > Cacajao > Cacajao melanocephalus. The sequence goes on along the minus strand of CAUYLG010017833.1, from coordinate 9,737 downwards.
TAGACGTGCATGTGTGTATGTGTATATGCAATTATTTAAATTTTTCTTCTGAGTGCATAATTATAAGTTATGATGTATAGTAAAGAAAAATCTCATATACCATAGAAATTTTTACCAATAAATTAACCACTTATAAAATTAGTCCTTCTCAAAAACCCTTTTCTGCTAAACAATAGAACATATTCTCCATCATATCACTGGTCCTTTACTAACTATTGAATGCTAACAATGAAAAAAAATGACAAATTAATTGCAATGTAGAATTACAAATCTTGCAAAAGACACAGGATTTCATAAAGTTGAAAGTGGTGTTGGATAACTATTTCAATACATCAAAGTCAATGAAAAATGATTTAAATCAGTTAAGCTGAAGTGAAAAAAATCTACTTGGATGATGAGTGATGGGTATTTTGAATAACCAATTAATGAGACAACTTTGAAGGAAACAGTTAATTGTTCAAACATTTTGGTAAAAATAACCCTATTTGTGAGGTAAAAGATACTGTATCTTTCAATACTTTTATCAGAGAACTACCCTGAATCCCTCAAATAGTTCTTATTTCATGCTTTGTCTATTCTAAAAATTGTTGCATAGCTGCAATTAAAATTTTAAATATTTTCAATGAGATTAAATAAGTGTATTTAAATAATTTTTTGTTTTCTTTTTCTGAAGTCCCAAACAAAACCTCTTTTCTATCATTTGTGATGAAATTTTGTTCCCCTTTCTAAGTTGATTCCCTTCTGGTGGCATTTTCAGTGTCAGCTGTCCTTGGATAACGGGAACTTTCTGTGTGTGTGTGAGAGACACTTTTTAAAACAAATGTTTATTAATTAGATGCTAGAACTCATAAATGTCAGAGCTACAGATATAAATTTGGATATTATGAGCATGTAGTTGGCATATAAGCCCACGGAAAGGGACGAAATCATCCAAGGTAGAAATGTATAGGAGAGGGTCCAGCATCTGGCCCACAAGAACTTCGATATTCAAAGGTCTTATAAAGGAATAAGAACCAGAACAGGACAAATCAATAAAGTGTTTAGAGAAGTAGGAGAAAAACCAGGTGAAAGTGGCCTCACAGAGGCTGAAATAGAGTGTTTCAAGAGGAGCTTGGTCAGATATACATATGCTGCTAAAAGGCTGAGTAACAGTAAGATGGAAAATGTTGGCCAAGTGCAGTGGCTCATGCCTGTAATCCCAGCACTTTGGGAGGCCAAGACAGGTGGATCACGAGGTCAAGAGATCGAGACCATCCTGGCCAACATGGTGAAACCCCGTCTCTACTAAAAATACAAAATTTAGCTGGGCGTGGTGGCGTCTGCCTGTAGTCCCAGCTACTCCGGAGGCTGAGGCAGGAGAATCGCTTGAACCCAGGAGGTGGAGGTTGCAGTGAACCGAGATTATGCCACTATACTCCAGCCTGGATGACAGAGCAAGACTCTGTCTCAAAAAAAAAAAAAAAAAAAAAAAAGAAGAAAAATGTTAACTTGAATTGGGACCGTGAATCATATTATTGTTGATATTTTCAAGTGCCATTTTATTGCAATTGTGGGGATGAAGGAAAGTGTAAACCAAAAGTAAAATTCTAAGGACCCCCTCACCTGCAACCATCTAAACAGACTTCCTCTTCAGCCAGGGCTCTTAAAATTCAACCTGAAAGACTGGTTCAGGCCATGAAGGGAAGTGGGGGTTGGACATGCCTCACTATACCTCTCTGTCATTAATATCAACACAGACTTTAAGTCTGATAAGAATCATTTTACAGGCTATTCTTTCTGAAGCCTGCTAGCTAAAAGCTTCATAATTTGCATGATGATAAACTTTGATATCTGCAACTCTCATCACGACACTTTCTATTGATCCCAAGTCTTTAGACAAACTCAACCAATTGTCAACAGCAAATGTTTAGATTTACCTATAGCCTGAACCACCCCCACCTTCTTTGAGTTGTCTCACACTTCTGGACCAAACCAATGTATTTCTTAAATGTACTTGATTGATGTTTCATGCCTCCCTAAAATGTGTAAAACCAAGCTGCACTCCATCTACCTTAGGCACATGTCGTTAGGACTTCCTGAGGCTGTGTCACAGGCATGCATCCTCAACCTGGGCAAGAGACCTGTCTCACATTTTCTGGGTTCACAAAAGCCACATCAAAGAGGTGATGAAGTAGAGATTGCGTGTGTGGATAACTCTTTCGAGAAGTTTCCCCATGAAGGGAGGAAGAAACGTAGTAGCTGGAAGAAGATGTAAGGTCCAGGATAGGATTTCATTTAAGCTAGGAGACCCTAGAACAAATTTGTATGTAAGAAAGATCTAATAGAGATGGGAAAATTGGTGATACAAGCAAAGGAGGGCAGTGGGGGGAAGACTAAAGGAGAAAAGAAGGCAAGAGGGGATGGTAAGAAGGCATCGAGCTTTAAGGGAAGGATAGTGCCTTCATTTTAAGAAGATGACAGAAGGAAAGCAAATTCATTGGCTCAAAATAAGTTGGAAGAGGTGATATTGGTGGTTTGAGGAAACAGAAATAATTATGGGCTAATCAGTTCAAGGATTGGTAAGAGTGAACTTGGGGAAAAGTGGTAAGATTGTCAGATAATTTGTTGATTTGAGGTTTGTGAACATGAATTTATTTATTTATTTATTTATTTATTTACAGAGTCTCACTCTGTCTCCCAGGCTGCAGTGCAGTGGCACGATCTCGGCTCCCTGCAACCTCCACTCCTGGGTTCAAGTGATTCTCCTGTCCCAACCTCCTGAGTAGCTGGGATTACAGGCACATACCACCACACCCAGCTAATTTTTGTATTTTTAGCAGAGATGGGGTTTCACCATGTTGGCCAGGCTAGTCGTGAACTCCTGACCTCAGGTGATCCGCTGCCTTGGACTCCCAAAGTGCTGGGATTACAGGTGTGAGCCATCATGCCTGGCCATGAACATGAATTTATTATAAAACATGGTGGGGTTATTTTTTCCTGTGATATTCAGCAAAACTAGGGCAGGCACAGAGAAGGCAAATATAGGATGCTACCATTCATAATCTTTTGTAATATATTTCTTTCACTCAGTCATGTATTATGAACCTCTTTCCATGTTAAGTGTAGTTTTACACATCATCTTAAATACTGCGTAGTATTCTATTATATAGGTATGTTACAGTATTTAACTTATTACCTACTGTTAAACAATTAGATTTCTGGCTTACTTATGTTGTATATAATGTGATAAAATACCTTGTAATCAAAACTTTATCTAAAAACTTAAATATTTCCTTAGGATAAATCTCTGTAATTGAAATCTCCCGGTCAAAGGATATACAAATCTTAAAAACTATTGTTGCATATTGCCAGATTTTTTTCAGAAAAGATTATACTAGTTGATTTATTCCTTCCCTGGACATCAAGTGATGAAAATAACTTTTTCATACTCTAGTCAATGCTGCTATTTTTATTCTATCTTACCTGTGAATGTTTCATCATTCACAGGTAAGATAGAATGAATTATAGAATTATAACTAACTCATTTTCACTTGCATATATTAATTACTAATGAACTTAAACCTTTGTAAAAATGTTTTTGTTTTAAAATTATTTGTATTGTTGTTTGTTTTTATTTTGTGAATGACTTGTTTTGCTTAGTTTTGTTTTTCTATTGGTATGATTTTCTTATATATTTGCAAAGATTATATAGGGTAAAGACATTAACTCTTGATCTGTTGCAGATAGTTTCCAGTTTGCCATTTGTTAAAACCTATATTTTAAAGGAAAAGATGAAAATGAGATGATTATGTCCCGGTTGTTCTAAGTTTTAATACTCTTGAATTGTAGGGTATAATGAGATGCTCTGTGGGTCCCACCCCTACGGAGACCAGCAAGCTAAGACCCACTGGCTTGAAATTCATGCTGCCAGCACAGCAGTCTGAGCTTGACCTGGGATGCATGAGCTTGGTGGGGGGAGGGGCATCACCATTGCTGGGGCTGGAGTAGGCAGGCAGTTTTAACCTTACAGTATAAACAAAGCCGCTGAGAAGTTCAAACTGGGCAGAGCCCAGCACAGCTCAGCAAGGCCACTGCAGGTAGACTATCTCACTAGATTCCCTCCTTGCTGGGCAGGGCATCTCTGAAAAAAAGCAGCAGCCCATCAGGGACTTATAAATAAAGCCCCCACCTTCACCTTCCTGGGGCAGAGCACCTGGGAAAAGGAGTGGTTGTGGGCACAGCTTCAGCAGACTTAAACGTTCCTGCTTGGCAGCTCTGAAGGGAGCAGTAGATCTCCCAGCACAGTTTTCAAGCTCTGATAAGGGACAGACCACCTCCTTGAGTGGATCCCTGACCCCTGTGTATCCTGACTGGGAGACACCTCCTAGTAGGGGCCAACAGACACCTCATACAGGAGAGCTCTGCTGGCATCTGGCAGGTACTCCCTCTGGGACAAAGCTACCAGAGGAAGGCACAGGCAGCAATATTTGCTGTTCTGCAGCCTCTGCTGGTGATACCCAGGCAAGCAGGGTCTGGAGTGGACCTCTAGCAAACTCCAGTAGACCTGCAGCAGAGACACCTGACTGTTGGAAAGAAAACTAACAAACAGAAAGGAATACTTTCAACACCAACAAAAAGGATGTCCACTCAGAGACCCTAACCAAAGGTCACCGACTTCAGAGACCAAAGGTAGATAAATCCATGAAGATGGGGAGAAACCAGCACAAAAAGGCTGAAATGCCTCTTCTCCTCCAAGGGAAAACAGCTCCTCAGCAGTAAAGGAATGAAACTGGATTGAGAATGAGTTGAATAAATTAACAGAAGCAGGCTTCAGAAGGTGGGTAATAGGAAACTTCTCCAAACTAAAGGAGCATGTTCTAACCTAATGCAAGGAAGCTAAGAACCTTGAAAAAAGGCTAGACAAATTGCTAACTAGAATAACCAGTTTAGAGAATAACATAAATGACCTCATGGAGCTGAAAAACATAGCATGAGAACTTTGTGAAGCATACTCAAGTTCCAATAGCTGAATCAATCAAGTGGAAGAAAGGATACTAGAGACTGAAGATCAACTCAATGAAACAAAATGAGAAGACAAGATTAGAGAAAAAAGAATGAAAAGAAATGAACAAAGCCTCTAACAAAGATGGGATTATGTGAAAAGACCAAATCTACATATGATCGTTGCACCTGAAAGTGACAGGGAGAATGAAACCCAGTTGGAAAACATTCTTCAGGATATTATCCAGGACAATTTCCCCAACCTAGCAAGGCAGGCCAACATTCAAATTCAGGAAATGCAGAGAACACCACAAAGACACTCCTTGAGAAGAACAACCCCAGGACACTAATTGTCAGATTCACTCACGTTGAAATGAAGGAAAAAAATGCTAAGGGCAGCCAGAGAGAAGGGTCGGGTTACCCACCATGGGAAGCCCATCAGACTCACAGTGGATCTCTCAGCAGAAACCCTACAAGCTGGAAGAGAGTGGGGTCCAATATTCAACATCCTTAAAGAAAAGAACTTTCAACCCAGAATTTCATATCCAGCCAAACTAAGCTTTGTAAGTGAAGGAGAAATAAATCCTTTATGGACAAGCACATGCTGAGAGATTTTTTCACCACCAGGAGCAAGAGCTCCTGAAGGAAGCACTATACATGGAAAAGAACAACCAGTATCAGCCACTGCAAAAGCTTACCAAATTGTAAAGACCATAGATGTTATGAAGAAACTGCATCAACTAATGGGCAAAACAACCAGCTAGTATCATAATGGCAGGATCAAGTTTTAACAATATTAATCTTAAATGTAAATGGGCTAAATGCCCAGATTAAAAGACACAGACTGGCAAATTGGATAAAGGGTCAAGACCCATTGGTGTGCTCTATTCAGGAGACCCATCTCATGTGCAAAGACACACGAGGCTCAACATAAAGGGATGGAGGAATATTTACCAAGCAAATGGAAAGGAAAAAAAAAAAAGCAGGGATTGCAGTCCTACTCTCTGATAAAACAGAATTTAAACTAACAAAGACCAAAAGAGACAAAGAAGATCATTACATAATGGTAAAGGGATCAATGCAACAAGAAGAGCTAAGTTTCCTAAACATATATGCACTCAATACAGGAGCACCCAGATTCATAAAGCAAGCTCTTAGAGACCTACAAAGAGACTTAGACTCCCACACAATAATAGTGGGAGACTTTAACACCCCACTGTCAATATTAGACAGTTCAACGAGACAAAAAATTAACAAACAGTAATGGTATCTTGATGGGGATAGCATTGAATCTATACATTACTTTGGGCAGTATGGCCATTTTCATCATATTGATTCTTCCTCCCCACACTTATGGTTAATAAAACCATTCTTGTAGTAACTTAAGTCAGAAACTAAGAATTATCCCCAATTCAGTCTTCTATCTTATCCCTCATAGCCAATCAATCTCCAAGTTCTGTAAAGGCTGCCACATTTATTAACTTGTTCTGATTTTTATTGTGAGCACTTGAGTTTAGCTCTCGATGTCTCATCTAGACTATTTCAATCGCTTCCAACTGATCTCCCTGCCATTATCACTTTCTTCTACAACTCATTTGGTAGTACCACAGATAGACACCAAGGGCAATAATAGAATATGGACTCCTGAGCAGAAAACAGGGGCAAACCTTTCTCACTGGGAAATTATATGCAAAAGCTCAGAGAAGACACATCCCAAGAAGAGGTTAAGAGGTCCACAGATTCTCTAACCAAGCTGATTGGTGAAAGTCTTCCCCTTTATGAAGCCATTCCATTAAGATTGGGAGGGGTGGCTATCTTTTCAAATACCCAAATAGCAATAAAACATCAGAAGGCATACAAAAATCCCAAACCAAAACAAAACAGGGAAACACGGCTGAACTGAACAAAATAAAGTTCCAGAAACTAATTCTGAAAACATGATCTATGAATTATCTGACAGTTAAGTCAAAATAACCATCTTATAGATGTTCAGTGATCTAAAAGAGAACACAGATAGGTAAGCAAACAAAATCAGGAAAACGATTCCTGAACCAAATGATAATATCAACAAAGGGATAGATACTACAAAAAGAACCAAATGGAATCAACCTAGGTGTCCATCAACAGATGAATGGATAAAGGACATGTGGTACATATATACAATAGGATACTATTCAGCCATAAAAAAGGAAATCCTGTCATTTGCAACAATATGGATGGAACTGGAGGACATTATATTAAGTGAAATAAGTCAGGTACAGAAAGACAAATTTCACAAGCTCTCATTCAAGTGTGGTAGCTAAAAAATAAAACAATTAAATGGAGATAGAGAGTAGAATAATGGTTACCAGTGGCTGGAAAGGGTAGTGGGAAGTGGGGATGGCTAATAGGTGCTAAAATATAGTTAGGTGGAATGAATAAGATAGAGTATTTTATAGCACAACAGGGTAACTGTAGTCAATAATAATATATATTTTAAAACAACTAAAATAGTAGAATTGGAATGCTCCTAACACAAATAAGTGGTAAATGCTTAAATGATGGCTACCCCAATTATCCTGATGTGTATATTACTCATTGTATGCCTATATTTGAACATCACGTATACTTCATGAACATATACACCTATTATGTACCCATAATAATGAAAAATAAAAATAAAAGGAAATCTGGAGTAGACTATATATAAATATATACATACACACACACATACAGACACACACACACATACACACACAGAGTTTAGGATACTGAAATGAATTTTTAACAGATAAAAAACTGTTCAGGAGGAGGGATCCAAGATGGCAGAGTAGGAACAGCTCTGGATTGCAGCTCCCAGCGAGAGTGTGGAGGGTGAGTGGTTGCTGTATTTCCAAATGGATTTTTGTTGCCCACAACTAGGAGATTCCTGGGCAGAGGAGCACCATGGGTCTCCAGCACAGCTGTTTCAGCCAGCATGGTGAGTCTCCACACAAAAACTCACACGGGTCTGGGTGCAGTTTCAGCTGGTGACTGGAGCCTGGGAGACAGAGTCGCCCATTCAACTGATAAAAAGGGGACTGAAACAGGGATCCAGGCCAGGAGATTCCCGGGCAGAAAAGTGCCACAAGTCTCCAGTGTGGCTGTTTCAGCTGGTGCAGTGGATCTCTTCACAAAAACTCACACAAATCTGGGTGCCTTTTCAACTGGCAACTGGAATGCCTGGGAGACAGAGTCACCCGTTCAACTGAAAAAAAAAGGGGACTGAGGCAGGGAGCCAGGTGATCATGCTCAGCTGGTTCCACCCCCCACAAAAACCAGCAATCTGAAATGCTCTGGATTGAGAGTTTCACAGCAAGCACAGCTGAACCTGGGATGGTCCAGCTCTGTGGTGGAGGGGTATCTGCCATTTCCGAGGCAGTCTGCCACTACCACGGTAGTCTGCCATTGCTGAGGTGGCCTGCCATTGCCAAGGGAGTCTGCCATTACAGAGGCTGGCCACCATTGCCAAGGTAGTTCTAACCATACCCCTATAAATAGGACTGCAGGGAAGTTCACATGGCAGCTGGGTGGAGCCCACAGCAGCTCAACAATGCCTCTGCTGGCAGACTGTGACTAGGCTGCCTTCTCACTGGGCAGGGAATGCCTGAAAAAAGGCAGCAGCATGACAGAAACTTATAAATAAAGCCCTACCTTCCTGGGAGAGAGCACCTGGTTATAGTTCTGCTGCAGCAGACTTAAACGTACCTGCCCAGCAGCTCGGAACAGAACAATGGAGCTCACAGCTCAGCACTTGAGCTCCTATAAAGGACAGACTGTCTCCTCAAGCAGCTTCCCAACCCCCATATAGCCAAACAGTCACCTCATAAAGGAGAGCTCAGACTGACATCTGGTGGATATCCTTCTGGGACAAAGATAGCAGCAGAAGAAACTGGCAGCAACCCTTACTGTTCTGCAGCTGCTGCAGGTGAGCCCCAGGCAAGCAGGGTCTGGAGTAGACCTCCAGAAGTCCTACAGCCGAGGGGCCTGACTGTTAGAAGGAAAACTAAGAAACAGAAATAAATAACTTCATCATCAACAAACTGGACATCTACTCGGGGACCCCAATTGAAAGTCACCAACTACAAAGACCACAGGTAAATAAATCCACAAAGATTGGAAGAAACCAGTGCAAAAGGATGAAAATGCCCAAAACCAGAATGCCTCTCCTCCTCCAAGGGATCACAACTCCTCACCAGCAAGGGAACAAGGCTGGATGGAGAATGAGTCTGATGAATTGACAGAAACAGGCTTCAAAAGGTGGGTAATAAGAAACTTCTCTGAGCTAAAAGAACATGTTCTAATCCAATGTAAAGAAACTAAGAACCTTGAAAAACATTTGACAAAATGCTAACAAGAATAAACAGCTTAGAGAGGAATATAAATGAATAGATGGAGCTGAGAAACACAACATGAGAACTTCGTGAAGAATACACAACTTTCCATAGCCGAATTGACCAAGCAGAAGAAAGGATATCAGAGGTTGAAGAACAACTCAATGAAATAAAATAAGAAGGCAAGAATAGAGAAAAAAGAGTAAAAAGAAACGAACAAAACCTCCAAGAAATATGGGATTATGTGAAAAGACCTAATCTACGTTTGATAGGTGTACCCGAATGTGACAGAGAGAATGAATCCAAGCTGTAAAACACTCTTCAGAATATTATCCAGGAAGACTTCCCCAACCTAGCAAGGCAGGCCAATATTCAAGTCCAGGAAATACAGAGAACACAACAAAG
>CAUYLG010017832.1:0-49344 GCA_963573385.1 Cacajao melanocephalus | reverse complement strand
GTCCATATGCAGATGAGCCTCAGTCCCCTCTCGCCCCGCCCCTGACGGTTTTTATTCAACGAGACAGCCAATCCGAGGAGAGGACGGTGCCAGGCGGTGCGGGGGGTGGGGGTGGGCGGGGCATCATCGACCCCACCCCCGGAGCCCCCGCCGGAGGGGTCAGCAGCGAGGCAGATAGCGGATCGCCGGGCGGGGCGGGGCGGGATGAGGTAGGCGGGGCGGAGGGGGCGGGGCCAAAAGTTTCCTGCCCAACTTTCGCTGCCTCCTTCCACCGCCCGCGCGCGCCCGGGCTGCAGTCGGGGGGAGGCGGCGGCGGTGGCAGCGGCTGGGGGCAGCGCTCGGGGCGAAGGGCGCGGGGCGATCGCCGTCGGGGCTCGGGAGGCGGGCAGTGGGCGCAGGCTCCCCGGTGCCCGCCCCTCCGCTGCGGAGGGGGGGCGCGAGCGGGCGGCCGGGGAGGGGCCGGCACCACCGCCGCAAAATGAGCCTGCTGTCGGCCATCGACACGAGCGCCGCCTCGGTGTACCAGCCCGCCCAGCTGCTCAACTGGGTCTACCTGTCGCTGCAGGACACGCACCAGGCTAGCGCCTTCGATGCCTTCCGGCCCGAGCCGACCGCCGGCGCCGCGCCCCCGGAGCTGGCCTTCGGCAAGGGCCGCCCGGAGCAGCTGGGCTCGCCCCTGCACTCCAGCTATCTCAACAGCTTCTTCCAGCTGCAGCGCGGAGAGGTGGGTGCCCCCGCGCGCCCCCGCCCACCGCCCCCCGCGGCGGGCCATTCCCTGTCGCACCCGCTCTTCCTGGCCTGGCGCGGCCCGGCTCCGCATTGCCCGGCCCGGCTTGGCTTGGCTTCGCTCAACTGTGCCAAACTCGCCACCCGAAGTCCCCGGGGTGCCGGGAGCGCGTCACCTCCCGGCTGAGCCCAGGCTGGAGCAGCGCAGGCCGGGGCGGGGCTCTCCTGCCCCCTCTCCCTGCCGGGGCAGCCCTGCTCCAAGGGGTTGGGGGAGGGAGTTGAGGAGGGTTTGTCTCCGGATTCTCTCCAGACAGCTGGGGTGCGGCCTGGGCGGGGAGCCCCTTCCAAGTGTCCTTCTCACGTCCAACCCTGTCCTCGTTCTGGACACGGCGGGCTGGGACCAAGAGTGCAGATTCTGCTCTGAGCTTCTCTGGAAGGGCCTAAAATCTTTCCACCGACCTCTGCCGTTCCCGAACCTAAAGGCACCCTGGAGAGTCGTGACTGCCCAGAGGGCTTCTCCTGCTGTTCTCACACGGGGACCCCAGTTACGTCCTCCAGCTGCTGGCCCTCCCCCAGCCACATAGGAAGTGGTTTCTGAGGGCTTGACCCCACAGACTGCGCTGTCCCCAGCCCTCCCAGCCTGGAAGGAAATGAAAGGGAAATCCTCTTGAGCTCTCGAGACGGGGGCTAGAAACGGGGAGAGGTTCCAGCTGCCCAGCGCCTTCTGCAGAAACCTGGGCCGGCTGTGTTGCAAAGTCTGCCTGTTTGGTAGATTCAGTTACAAAGTCGACTGGGCAGCGCCTCTTTGCCAGCAAGATAAATACACAGATCGCCACCACCTCCCAGCCCCTTTTGAGGAGTCTCCAGGGCCTGCCCAGATGCCACTCCTCTCCGTGGGCTGGACTCCTCCCCTCCCTCCATTTACTCCTGCCTCATTTGGGAATTTCAGACACCCATCTGTGGCCTTCACTTCTTCCCCTTGTGGGGGCTTCCTCTGCAAAGATGCAAGAGGTGTGTTATGGGGAAGACACACATGGGAGTCACTTTCTTTTCAAACCTGGGCGCACCTGTGAGTTTGAGGAGAGTCAGGGTCCGGAATGGGTTGGGGAAGAAAGCCTATGTATGCAAGGGTGTGCTGGAGATGAGAGAGGGAGGCAGAGGGTCACCCTTGAGTTCAACTCTGACATTATTTACTGCAGCAGACATGGACGTATAAAATGCTGGCCTAAGGCCAACACCACCCAGGCTAAGCTGTTGACCTGTGTGGGTAGAACAGGCGTGGGAGGGGGCTGGTCACAGAGGAGGAAGATGAGTCTGGAAGGGCACCTTTTGGTGCCAGGCAAAAGCATTTGTATGCCAAAGCTCTTTGTAAACTGTAAAGCATTCTCTCCACATGAGGAATTGTTCTTGGCTGGAGATCTTTCTTTCTTTCTTGTAAGAGACTTTTCTGCCTCTTCAGCGAACGGGCTTCAGGTGACCAGTGACTTTGGGGGACTATTTGTGGGGTGTTTCTTCAGTGCATGCGTCTTTTCAGTTGTTTGTTCTCTTACCAAACATTTGTTGTGCTCTGGCCAGGCCCTGGGGACTCATAGCCACAGGCTAGTGGGGAACTACAGATGAGTAAACAGACAAGGTGATATAGGGTGTGAATAGTGGATGATTTGATGGGGTTGCTTGCGGGAGCCCCAAGGGAGCTTCTCACCCTGGAAGAAGCGTGAACATGACCCACAGGTCAAGTGTGGACCCCTAATCAGCCTCTTCCAGCTTCCCTGTGCTCCCCCTACCATGGGTGGCCTTGTTCCCCATCTGCGGTCTCCCCTGACAGGACCTGGGAGTTTGGGGCCATCGAGAGTACCCTATGGGAATAGGATGTTGTGCTGCTTTTTGAAAATTTCTGGCAACCAGGATCCCAACTGGAGCTCAGTGAGACCTGCCTTCTGTTCATTGCTATGTACCTCAGTTTCCCCATGAAGGGACGCAGTGTGGATGCAGCAGGAAAAGGTTATACTGTATCGTGCAGTGGTGGGGCAAAGTCTTTCCTGACCTGACTTCAGGGAACCCCGTCTCTCTCTGGGCCTTAGCTTACCCATCTGTTACATTTAGTCTCGGCTATGCCCAGGATGGTATATCTATAGCATCTGAGACCGGTTCAAACAAGAGAGGGCTGGGGGAGCCTTCTCTGTTGCTCACAGGCCAGTGGCTTCCTCAGAGGTGATGGAGGGCTGAGGCTGCTGACTTCCAGAAGGCTCTCTTGGCTTCAGGCTCACTCATCCTCACCCCCCACCCACTTTGCCTCCTAAACCCTCTCAAAGCCTCAGCTGTGTTCCTGGGGACAGGCCTTTCCTGCACCCAGGGCTTAGCTGGTGACCTAATATGGCTCCAAAATAGCAACTGGCTGAGAAGGTAAGAAAAAACAACCCCCACCTCAGTGCCACCAAGGAGCTGGTCAGAGAGGAAGCAAGTTGCGTGTGGGCCGGAGGGGACTCTGCGGAGGGACTCAGGGGGCCCAGGAGCATCGCCATTCTGTGCGAGGCCTGGCAGGCCCGGTGGCAGTGCCTGCGGATGTGACTTGCATGCTGACCACTGACCACGGCCTGTCTACGCCAGCCCCTGTGCCAAGAGCCCACCCCCTCCTGCACCACCCCCAGGCTGCTCCCACCACAATAGCAAAACAGCATGAATGCAGCTGGGATTTGGGGGGGGTGAGGACAAGGGGGCACAGAAGCCCATTGTGCCCATGGAACCTCAGCTCTGGAAGCTGAAGATAAGCCAACGGTTCTGAGTGGCACACTGGCCCTGAGAGCAGAGAGAGAGATGGCAGAGTTCACACCAGAGTTCCTGGTGCAAGAGCAAACACCAGGAGGTGACTTGGATTCTTGTGGGGACTTCCCAGCTTGTGGTGAGGGTGCCAGGCCAAAGCGGGCACAGGCACCTGGCACAGTTTCTTAAAAGGCCTCTGGGTCTAAAATCTAGGCCCTGTGAAACCCAGTTTCAAAAACCTGATCTACGGCAACAATGATACATTTTTGGAAAGGGAATCCTAAGGCCCTTTGCTGAGCCTCTTCTCTCTCTCCAGATACCCAAGGAAGGCAGTTCTGAGACGGAGTGGGGGCTGGGATGCATGGGGTCTTCCCTGCCAAGTCTTGTTTGGAATTTAAATTCATAGCCGTGAAGGGCCTGTGGACGTCGTCTCTGGAAAAGCTGAGTTACCTCTTTGTGAAGATTACCTCTTGGGCCCCTTGGAGGGCTGCCCAGAGCCCCTCCTAGGTAGTCCCTGTACCCCCCAACTCCAGAGGAGATGTGGCTGTCTCACTCTATTCAGGCTGAATTCTTAGGGCAGCTGTTCTCTTTCCTTCTTTCTCCAGGGACAGAGGTAGCTGGAAGCTGTGGGCCTACTGTCGAGAGACCCCTACTTTGGGAATGTTAGGGGAAGGACTTTGGGGTCAAATACATTTGGAAGACACAGCGTCCTGCCTTTCCCTTGGAGACACAGAATGCCCACTAGCACAGTAAAGGCTCTGAGAAGTCCTGCAGTGCAAAACCTGTTCACCTGTCTTCAGCCTGACAGTTCCCACACCTATTTCAGCAGAGAACATTTTTGGCTCAGGACACCCGCCAGTGTTCTTTCAAACATCTCCAGGCCCAGGGATGCTTCTTCCTGAGAGACCTCTCCATTGTGGGACAGTTCCAACATTTAGGAAGCTCTTCCTGGAGCACTGTCCTTTGCAGCCATGAACCTCCTCTTTGCTGCTCAGGTCTACCCATTGGAGGTTTGTCACAAGGCTTAACAGATGGCCTTTCCCTGGGCCATAGCCCTTCTTTGCGGACACAGCCCTTCTGTTACTCCCTTAGAGGAGTAACTATAGTGTCCTGCTTTAAAAGGCCCCAGTCTTGACAGTTTTCTGAGAGTTTGGATGTGTCACCTATGCCCTCAACAGGTGGGGAAGAGCCCACGGGCTGCCTGACCAGTGTGGATGTGTGGAACAAAGCCACATTTCTGCCCAAGGATAGGAAGTGCTTATGGTCGAGAGTGGGCTTAAGGAGCTCGAGTGTGTTCCCAGCAGCCTTTGTGGTCTGTGTGTGTTTAGGGGGCCACCTCTGAGCCTGGGAGAAATGGTCATTCTATTCCAGCCCAGAGTTTGGGAGGATGCTCCCAGCTCTCTTGGCCACCCCAGGGAAGCTAAAGTGTGACTCAGGCAAGGAAGACCGTCATTTGAGAAGCTGTTGGCTGAGGCAGCCTGACCATCCCTCTTTCAAATTACATTGAGAACAGGCATGGGCTCAGAGGGAAGACCACACCTCGTGGACCTTCTGAGTCAGGTGGGAGGGAGGAAAGCAAACGGCATTAGTAATCAGTAAGTAGCAGTGGCAGGGAGCCAGGTGCTGTCACTACCCAGAGGAGGGCTCGGGGAGGAGATGGCTCTTGTGGAACAGTCCCTTGGTCTTGAGTGGTGCTCAATTCATGGTGTCTCTTTCCTCATAGCTCCCCCCCTTTTTTTTTTTTTTTTTTGCAGAAGAGAACACAGAGGCCTGGCAGGTCACCCAGCCAGTCAGTGGGAGAGCTAGGTCTAGAATTCTTCTGTGTTCCAGCTATGGGTTGCCTCTGCGACCCGTCCTGCAGTTGGTCCCCAGGTTTGCCCTCCCCTGGATCAGCCTCTGGGTCCCAATGAGGACAGGCAGCAATCTGTCTGGGCAGGGGCATCCTATCAAGCCTCAACGCCTCCGACATTTTGTCCTTGATCCCCAGACTTTCTGTAGTTGCTGGGTGCTGGTCATGGGTTCTGGATTTCCTACTATGTCCCTGTTCCAGCCACTCCCCATCAACCCCCCATGGGGGCATGGGTCCAAGGCTGCCTGGTTTAGGAGAAGCAGAGAAGATGGGGCTGAGTACCTCCTCCTGCTTCTGCACCCATCCCCTCGCCTGTGTGCAGCATCCACATCGTCTAGATGGGGAAACTAAGGCTCTTCTAAAGGAAGACAATGCATTCAGGGAATCAGTGGCAGAACCAGGACTCCAGGTTCTCAGGACGCCTAGGTCTCCGGTTCTTGATCTGTTCTGTGTGTGTGTGTGTGTGTGTGTGTGTCTGTGTATATCTGTGTGTCTGTGTGTTTGTGTGTCTGTGTGTGTGTGTGACTGTGTGTGTGTGTGTGACTGTGTGTGTCTGTGTGTGTCTGTGTGTTTTTGCGTGTGTCTGTGTGTGTGTCCGTATCTGTGTGTGTGTGTGTGTGTGTGTCTGTTTGTGTGTCCGTGTGTGTCTGTGTGTGTGTGTCTGTGTGTCTGTGTCTCCGTGTGTGTGTGTCTGTGTGTGTGTTTGTGTGTCTGTGTGTGTGTCTGTGTGTTTGTGTCTGTGTGTGTGTCTCCATGTGTGCATCTGTGTCTGTGTGTGTGTCTGTGTGTGTGTGTGTGTCTCTGTGTGTGTGTGTGTGTGTGTGTGTGTGTGTGGTGGTGGTGTTGGCATATGATTCTTTATTCAGCCCTCCTCTGGCCATACTGGTCGACTCGAGGTTTCTGAAAGCATCAAGCAGTCCCCCTCCTCCAAGCTCCTGCGCTTGGTGTTGCTTCTACCTAAAATGCCATTCCCTGCACTTCTACATGGACACATTCCAACTGGCTTGTTTATGACACAAATGGACGTCCCTTCTCTGAGGTTTTACTTGGCTGCCATCGGGAGCAGGCCTCCCTCCAGCCGCTGTGAGCCTGTGACAGATGAGTTGTAGGCGCTCCGGTAAGGCATGTCTTTTTTATTTTCGTTGTTGTTAGATGGAGTTTGGCTATGTCGCCCAGGCTGGAGTGAGGTGGCACGATCTCTGCTCACTGCAACCTCCACCTCCTGGGTTCAAGCGATTCTCCTGCCTCAACCTGCCAAGTAGCTGGGATTACAGGTGCCCGCCACCATTCCCGGCGAATTTTTTGTAAAGTATGTCTTAATGATTGGTCTCGTCCTGTAATAGCAACGTGTGTGTCTGTCTCAGTAGTTAGATTGTCAGCACCCTGAAAGCAGGAATCTTGTCTTTTCTACTTAGTAGTCCTGGCATCTAGTTCTTAGTCAGTGCCCAGGACATGCTAGCTGCTCAGTTAATGCTTGCTACGGGGTGGGTGTCTTGAATTGAAACCTCCCCTCCTCCATTCCACCTCCAGACTTGTGAGCATGTAAGTACTCTCCTGAGCCTCTTAGCCTTTTGTTTTGTCTCATGGAAAAAAATATCGATGGATTGCTTGATTAATTGGAATAAGCTGACTTGGGAGACAGTGAAACCTTGTCCCCTATGAGTGTTTCAGCAGAGGCTCATGAATGGTCCTTGACCTTCCTTGGTTAGGGACCTCTTTGAGAATCTGAAGACAGCTAGAGTTTCTGCTGCCAGCACAATGCACAGAACACAAGCATGCGTGCACATGCATATACACACGTTTGCATGTGATTTCACGAGGACCATGCACACCGTGCTCACAGTGGATGACAGATCAAGGCCCCTGCCATCGAGGCTGCAAGCCTCAGTGGTACTCCAGACTGAGTACAGTCTAGCTAAATATGCGGGTCCTTTCCAGTCCTGGGATTCTCATATTCTTGCTCTCTGCTTTCATTCAACAAATATGCTCTAGCAGTAAGAGGCAGCCCAGTCCCCAGTGCTTACACACTAGCTGGGCAGAGGGTGTATAACTGTGAAACGTGAATACCTGTCAGATGAGTGGTGACCCTGGGCTGGAGCGGTTGGAACCAAGGACGAAAGGGATCTCCCCAGGTCCTCTCTGCTGTATCCTGCTGCCACTCTCTGCTCCCCCATTCCTGGGGCCTTTCCCTATTTCTCTCTGCCCACTCACCCACCAAAAATAACCTGCACTGGTGATTTAAATAAGATTCTTTTACTAAGCACTGACTGTGTCCAGTGAACTGTGTTTTACATTTGCTGGGTGAATGGGCCTCCAGGAGGCAGTGGTGCCCTCTGGGGTCCTGGGTAAGGGGTTGCCATGCCTGTCCTGGCCAGCCCAGCACAGTCCTGGCCCACGGGTCAGCTTGAGACCTGAGAAACAGAAGCAGAGCCGGGGCTGAGCACAGCTGCAAACCCTCAGCCAAGGTGTGGCCGTTTTCCCGTTGGCCCGCTTCCCACGGGCTGTCTCCTTCTCTCCCTGAGCCGGGCTAGTGTCCACCTTTCTGTGTATCGGACACGCATGTGTTTGACTTCGGGGAGCTGGAGCCCCAGATAGAGGCCTGGAGTGGGGGAAGTACAGATCCCCTTGGGAGCAGGGGTGGATTCATTTGCGAGATGAATGGTCTCTTGTCCCAAACAGAGGAGTGTGGGTGCGTGTGTGCGCACGCGTGTCTGTGGGGTGGAAAAGGGGTGGTTTTGGGATAAGAAAGCCGTTGTTCAACTGATGAAAGGAACCCCTCCAGGGCTGGGGACTCGAATCAGAGTTCCTCCTCTGTAGCCTTTGCAGGCTGGGGAGCAGGACTTAGCACTGACTTCTGCCTTGCCTGGCAGCCTGGCCCAGACGCTGCCTTCTCCATGGCCTCGCCGCGGCCATGTCCTTCCCGGCGCCCGCGCTCCCCATCCTGTCTGCTGTCACTGCCTCTCCTGTCTGTCTCTTGTCCTGTCTCTGTGCCCTCTCTTCTCCCTCTGGGTAGTCCTCTGCAGCTCCTGCCCCCTGCCCTAACTCCTACTACCCCTCTCCCACTGTGCCTACCTACTGTCCTGCAGGGAGGGAAGAAAAGGGAAGTCCTGCTTGGCAGGCTTGCTCTAGGGAGAACTGGCGTCAGCCTTGGAAATCTCTGCCTCTGCACCCCATATTCCACAGCAGAACCACCATCCCCAGGGTCCACACCCCTCACGCAGCCCAGAGACACTGGTCCCTCATCTTGCCAGGGCTGAGGGGCCTAGCGTATGATGTCACAGGGCCTCTGTGCCAAGAAGAGTGGTCCGCACCTGGCTTTTTCCTCTGACTCCCTTCCTATACAGGAAGTCAAGCCTTGGAGGCCATGTAGAGGCTGTGTTACCTTGGGCAAATCGTCCAGTCTCTCTGAGCCTCAGTTTCTAGCTCTATAAAATGAGACCAATAATGCCCATTTGAATAGTATTCTTGCCAGGTATAAGGGAACGAAGAAAGGTAAATGATCTAGTCAAATATATGACACACCACATGATCAGAGTAAACCAGTGCGGGTGCAGTGGCTCATGCCTGTAATCCCAGCATTTTGGGAGGCTAAGGCAGGCAGATGGTTTCAGTCCAGGAGTTTGAGACCTGCCTGTGAAACATGGTGAAACCTCATCTCTGCAAAAAATAAATACAAAAAATCAGCCAGCGGTGGTGGCACACACTGGTAGTCTTAGCTACTCAAGTGACTGAGGTGAGAGAATCATCTGAGCCCAGGAAATCGAGCCTGTAGTAAGCCGTGATTGCACCACTGCTCTCCAGCCTGGGTGACAAAGTGAAAACAGTGAGACCCTGTCTCAAAAAAAAGTAAACTACAGTGTCTTCCCACCTACCTTTCCCCAGCAGCCAACCAAAAACCTTGGACAAGTTCCAGAACTGGGCAGGCAGGAGTGTGATGCACGGTCCCCTAGATGCGGTGTGAGGGTCACATGCTTCCTGCTAGCTGCTGAGGTCACTGACCCAGGGAGGAAAGAGAGGTGGCCTCTTCCTAAGGCTGTTGATTTGGGCCTAGATGGCCCAGGGGCTTCCACTCACTGCGTAAGTGGGGCTGCCTTACACCAGTGCCCGGAGCAGCCTCATCTAAGGTGGGAGTGCCCCTCCACTTGGCCCGTGGAAATGAGGGGACCGGTAGGCCATCTGTTACCCTTCCCTGCCAGTGACCATCTGCACCCAGGGCAGGCTGTGGGGCAACAGAGGGCTGCAGAACCTTTACCTGCAGGGACATCCAGCCTTGTGGGAGAGATGAGGAGGCCTCATGCACAGAGAGATTAGAGAGCGACTTCAGAGCTCCACCGGTCACTCAAGTGGGGCTGCGCTGTGGTCCCTGCCCTCCACCCTGCCAACCGCAGTACTGGACTGGGCTATAGTGGGGTAGGGGGTCAGCGAGGCCTCTGGTGGGGGTCAGGGCCTCTATGGCCAGTGGGGCTTCAGAAGAACCTGGATCTGTGCTTTTCATACTTTTCCTTGGAGCCTGAGGCCTGAGGAAGAGGAAGGGATGGGGTCAAGGCCACAACCCTGGAGTTAGAGCCCGATCTGGAGCCAGGCCCTGGAGGGGTTCTGGGTGGACATAGAGAAGGGCATTCCCAGGTGAGGCAGCGAGGGCGGGCTGGAGGGAGAAAAGCAGAGCTGCGCGGTGGGCGTGGTGAGAGGAGTGGGGTTAGTGCTGACACATGAAGGCTTGTGGGGCTGCCTTGCGCTCCAGCCACACAAGGAAGGCCATGGCACAAGGAAGAGTGCCAGTGTCGGCCTCTGCGTTCCAGGCTCCAGGGACATCTCTCAGGACTGGGTGTCTGGATCCTAGGAAAGCCAGACCGCAGGGATCAGTAGGTTGCCCTCCTTCCCCGCTCCATTTTATGCTGTACAGATGGGAAACTCAAAAGCAGGAGGGGATAGAGCTCTGTGTCCTGGCGTCTGTTCCATCCAGTCCTCACAGGCGGTGAAAACAACCAGGAGGCAGCCTTGCCTTTCACCTCCCTGGCCGGGGCTCAAACAGGGCTTCGGAGAGGAAGCCGCTCACTGCCCCACCCACCCTTCACACCGGCCCGCCAAGCAGGACTTCTGGCCCTGGGGCCTGGCTGGGTGCCCTGGTCTGTGTCCCTGTGCCCCTGTGGGCCTCAGTTTCCCCATCTGTCATGTGGGAATGAGGTGAGGTCAGCTGACAGTCTCTGCTCTTTCAGCTCTAAGGTGGTGTTAGTCTGGAATTAGGGCTAGGGGCAGGGCCCTAATTCCCTGGAGACAGGCTGCAGGGCACTAGAGGTGGGAAGGCTATCAGAAGGGAAGCTCTGGCCTTGAGCTGCCTGGGGCAGAGACAAGGCTGCAGCCCTCCAGAGGGTGGGGTGTCAGCTGCCAGGGAGAGGGCACCCGCTCAGAGGCCTCTGGCTGCCCAGGGATGCCTGTGGGGCCATCCGTGGGCAGGGGAGCGTGGCCACAAGATGGGGAAGAGGTTTTTCAGGGTGTAATTAGTGCACATTCTGGCACCCACTGAACTTCCCCTTCCTCTTGACAATTTGCTGCCAGAACAGCCTGATTCCTATGGACTTGCTTAAATCTTATCCGGGGGGGTTAAAAAAAAAAAAAAGGAAAGAAAGAAAGGAAGAAAAAGAAAAAAAAAGAAGAGGGTTGTTATTTGTGAAATTGTGTTTCCCAGCCATGAGGGTGAGTCACACCATTTGGGGCTTCAAGTTTCTTGTTTGGATGAACTTTTCTCTGGGAGGCTGGGGTGGATTTGGACGGGGAGGGGGGCTGCTGGTCTGGGCAGAGTCTCAGAGTCAAGATAAGGAGACACCCTGATGGTTGGGAAGTCCAGGTGCTCCACGGCTGGGTGGGGCAGGGCTGGTGGTACCTGAATTGCCTGGGGGAGCTTGAAAAATACTGATTGGGCTGCGGTGGGCGGAGGGTGTTGTTGTTTCTCTGGGATGGAGTTTCAGTTTGGGAAGATGAGAAAGTTCTGGACGGTGGTGATGAATGCTCTTAGCAGTGTGAATGCTCTTAATCCCACTGAACTGTACACGCAAAAATCATTAAAATGGTAAATTGTGTTGTGTATATTTTGCCACACCCCTAAAAATACAGATTTCGGTTCCTCGATTCCAGGTGGCTGCTTTGGCAGGTCTGAGATGGGGCCCAGTTTGGGCACAGTCATGTAATCTGTTAAATGGGATAGTGGCTCATAGAGTTGTGGGGAGAATCAGCTATCTCAATATGTGTAAAATTTCCAGTGCCGGAGTCACAGTAAAGCTTGGTCTATGTCACTGTTATCCTCTGATCTGGTTTTCATGGGAACCCTCCCCACGCCCTGGAAGGTCGCCCTCCATTGGCTCCCATAGCCCCAGGGATGGGAGACCCTCTGCTTCTCAGGGTGGACTGCTCCATCTTGGGCTCGTCTGAGAGCTGGAGTGCCCCTCAGGCTGAATGCAGGTTGGTGTGGAATCTTCCACTGGTCCTGGGTTTGGCAGTCGGGCGGGGCAGTGATGGAGAAGATACAGTCCGTAGGACCCATTGAGATCCTTCCCAGTCACTCTAGGCGACTGTGTGCTGGGCTGGCCTGCCCCAGAGGTGGTGTCTGTGTCTTTCCTTCCACATCCCAGGTTCTGGTCCAGATGCACACAAGAGAGAACAGAGGCCCAGAAGGAAAGGGCTGTGGTCACACCAAGAACAGCAGTGGCACCCAGATGATGAGGACTATGTCACTAGGATGGGAGTGGCAGATGCCTGCAGATGGGATCAGTCAGGAGCTGGGATGCACACTTGTGTGGGTGGGATCTGTCTTGGTTGGGGTGGTTGGGGGAGGCAAGGCAGTGCCCTATGCCCTGAGCCAGCTCACAGCTCCCCCTCTCCCCTTGCTATGCTCAGGCGACACAGAAAGGGCTGCCCCCAGCCTGGGCTCTGTCTGCCCCACCTTTGGAAGGGAGCCTGAGGCCCTTCCTTTCAGGGGTCCTGCTTGCCCATCAGCCTGGGGCTCCCCAAAACAAATCCCCATCTCCCCATCAGACGACACAAGGGCCCCCAAGGTCTGTAGCTTATTCCTGCAGTTCTTGGGCACCTGAGCTGGGGCCAGGAGATACCCCAGCCCCAAGCCCAGATTTGTTGTTGAATTTCCCAAGGAGGCCTCCTCTTTCCAGCCTTGGCCTTGCTCCAGGAAAGGAGGACCCCTGGCTGCTCCCTGCCAGCCTCGCCACAGGCCCCACCTTCACTAAATTCCAGTGTACCAGGCAGCCCAGAGCCCGTGACTCCAATAAATAGAGGCTGTTATACCAGGACGGGGTCTGGGCCCTGTCTGCTTTGAAGCTAAGCAAGCTGTCTGGTTCCTGTCATCTGGAGGTGAGAGAGGTGGGCCACTTCTCCCCTTGGGCTTCCAGAGAGGTGGCTTGGACCGGGCTGAGGACTCCCCACACACAGACTGCATAGGCCTCGGGCTGCAGGCCACCTGGCAAAGGGCCGGGGCTCAGCCTTCTCTAGGGTAAAGTGGGAGCAATGCCGCAAGCTGACGTTCCCCTTCCTTACAAGATGGGGAAACTGAGTCAGCAGTGACTTGCTAAAGTCATCCCACTAGTTAGTGGCAGAGCCCCAAATCTGACAAGTTGCTTTCTACTATGTGTTCTTACCTTGTGGCAGTATGTTAAGAACTAATGGTAATAATAATAAGAGCCATCATCATCATCATCATCATTGCCATTTACTGAGTGGTTCTGAAGGGCCAGGCATGAGAGAAACTGCTTTCCCTTCGTAACCTCATTTTAGCCTCATTGAAACCCTAGGAGGAGCTGTTACTGGGCCCATTTTACAGACAGGGCCACCGAGGCCCAGAGTAGTTAACTGGCTTGTCCATGAAGACAAACTAGTTAGGATTTGAACTCAGGCTTCTGGAGACCAGAGCCCTCAGGCAGCTGAAGGCTCAGTGTGAATCCATACGTGTGTTTGTGTGTGTGTGTGGGGGGGGATGTAGAAATTCTCGCAGGGCCGTGGCTGTAGCGTGTGTGCCTCTGTCTCCCACAGGCGCTGAGCAACAGTGTATACAAGGGTGCCTCACCCTACGGCTCCCTCAACAACATCGCCGACGGCCTCAGCTCCCTCACCGAGCACTTCTCAGACCTGACCCTCACCTCCGAGGCCCGCAAGCCCAGCAAGCGGCCCCCACCCAACTACCTGTGTCACCTGTGCTTCAACAAAGGACACTACATCAAGGACTGCCCCCAGGTGAGGCAGCCCTGGCGCTGGGGGTGCTCTGGGGCTCCCCTGCTGACCTGCGGACAGGCCCCCATGGGTAGGGCAGGGCAGTGGCCTCCCCAGGGCCCTTTCCACCCATGAGTGGCCCTGTGGTCCTCTGGCCTCTACCGTTTTGTCCCTGCTGGGATTTCCGAGGCAAGGCTGGATGGTGTGGTCGGGACAGAGGCCCAGCTTGGGCCCACACTGTTAGTCAGCAATCTGGGTGGGGAAATTTTGGACCCGAACTGGGCCCCCAAAGGAGATTCTGTGCCTTTGGGTCTCCACCAGTCTTTTTTGCAAGGCGGGGCCTGTTCCGAGGGGGCAGCCTCCTCACAGCTCCCTGGAGGCCCCATCTCTTCACACTCACGGGGAAGGAATGCAGGCTCTGGGCCAGGAATCCAGATGTGCACCCCCTCCCCCGGACCCCACCTCTGCCTCCTCAGCCTGTGAGGGAGGAGGGGAGGGGCCCTGCCTCACACTCTGTGCCCCCAGGATGAGTCTGGGCGAAGGCTTCAGGCACTGCAGGGCGGAGCATCTCTTTTCTTGGAGTGAGAAGGGGCGGGCAGATCAAGGCCCCCACTTCACCGGATGCTTCAGGATGACAGAGCGGGCCTGCCATGCCTGCCCACCCAGAGGATGGTCCCTGACCCACTGTAGACATGGTTTTGGGATCCTGGGAAGTGAGGGTAGCAGTCATTTTAAATACAGCATGAGATTATCAGTGATTTTTTTTCCAACTTTTTAAATAACGTGGCATTACTTTTATTTTACGTTTGTAATGGAAATGGAATCCTGGAAACTGGAAATCCATGTAGTGTTCCCCTCCAGATGTTGGAAACCTACGTGTGGTTGGGTGGGGCTGGGTCCTTGCAGGACCAGTGGGAGGCCAAGATGTGTTTGTCATTCATTACATTCCCAAACTCTGCTCAGCAACTGCCATGCCATGCTTCAGGACCTTGCCGCTGAGAGTGTGGTCCTGGCAGAGCTGCATCAGTGCCTCCAGGGAGCTATTAGAAATGCAAGGTCTCAGGCCCGCCCAGAACAGCGTCTTAGCAAGGCCCCGGGTGATTCGTGTGCCCCTATCCCAGACTCTGCATAGTGGGAGCTGATCCACTGGCAACTTTCCTCCAGACCCCACATCCCCAGTGGGTCCTGTCTTCTCCCTCAATATACGCAGTAAGCAGGAGGCTGTTGGCACGAGTGGCTCCCAGCAGAGAGTGAGCACCCTCAGCCACCCGGGGTTCTCTGGTAGAATGAGGGGCAAGCAGGTAACTGAGGATCTGGTTGGTCCTCGAGGGCATGCTCATGGCCCATCCAGTCCATAGCATGTTGCAATCTGTCCAGCTGAGCCCCAGCACAGGGGCCCCCAGCTCATGTGCACACAGCCATCCACACAACCCTCCCTCCTCCCCTGCCCACAGCCTGGGAAGTGGGCAGAGCCAGACTGAGCTCCGTTACAGAGACAGGCACTGTGCGAGTGCTCTCCAAGCAGTGTTTCATTTAATGAAACTACTCTGTGTTAAGTGCTCTATTTGCTTCATTTTCCATGGTGAAACAGATGCTTCCAGGAAGGAAGGGACTCACAGGATAACTGAGCTGTCAGTGGAAGAGCTGGGGTTTTAATCCAGGCAGGCAGGTGGCACTCAGACATCAACAGGGGCTCTGGGGCCTCAAGGAGGTGCACTCACTCTGGGCTGGCAGCCTGAGAATGTCACCAGGTGAAAGGCTTGGGAGAAGGGTGGCAAGGCCTTCCCAGGGTGACCAGTCTCCAAAGGCAATGGATGTGAGCCAGAGGCTGGGGCCAGAGGCGGGTGTGTGTGTGCACATGCATGCACTGTCCTCTCTCCTGACAGGGCCAGATCGCTTCTAAATGCTGGGACAGAGGGTCCCTGGCACCGTTCAGCACAGTGCTAACATGGGATCTTCCTTCATACACATCAGTATCTCGTATAGGACTCTTAACTCTATGGCAGAAGGAGGAATAGTGGCCTCATTTTAATCTTGGGGAGGCAGAGAGGGTAGAATGTGTAAGAGAACCCTAGTCTTGGGATCGTGTTTTTTGCCTCCTTGAGCTCCATGTCACTTCAAGCTAAGACCCGCATGTTCTGTGGGGCCACAGTTTCTCCCTTGAGCTAATTGAG
The DNA here is from genome assembly GCA_963573385.1 of Cacajao melanocephalus. NCBI lineage: Eukaryota > Metazoa > Chordata > Mammalia > Primates > Pitheciidae > Cacajao > Cacajao melanocephalus. Next base: position 33,624 of record CAUYLG010017832.1, on the reverse strand, counting down.
GCCTTCTCCTGGCTCCATCTCAAACTTGATTCTGTCCTGGACTCCCAAAGGCCCAAGCACCTCCCTCCTCCCGTCATGAGTGGCAGGAGGACAGACAGAGGCTCACAGCATCAGTCTCGTCGCCTGTCACGTGAGGCTAAGGAGAGCACCGACACCCAGGGTATTGTGAGGGCACAGTGAAACTCTGCATGGAAGGTGCTTACCACAGTGCCTGGCACACAGGAAGTGCTTAATAAATGTTGGCTAGCATTTTCTTCTTCTTTGGGTCACATGAAGAGTGCACCCACCCGGCCAGGCACTAGGTTTTTGGGCAGGCTGGAGTCTGATTGGATGCTATCTAGCCCTCACCTGGCCATAGCTCCAGGAGCGGGTGCTGGGCTGGATTCCTGTCTGTGCTCCTCACCATCTGACCACTCCGGCCCAAGGTACCTCACACATAGCTGGGCTCAGTGCAAAGCTCCCTGAACGGAGGAACAGGCTGATAGGGCTTTTATAAACCACAGAAGGAAACCTGTGTCATAAATGAAATAGTGTGTTAGGATCTAACCTATATAATATTTAAAATAAAATGATTTTCTTGGGAACAGTTTTGTGAGATATAATTCACTTACCATATAATTTGCCTATTTGAAGTGTACTATTCAGTGATTTTAGTATATGCACAGAGTTGTGCACCTGTCACCTCAATCAGAGAACATTGTCATCACCTAAGAAAGGAACTTCATACTCCTTAGGTATCACCTCTTTTTTTGGGGGCGGGGGGACAGAGTCCGGCTCTGTTGCCCAGGTTGGAGTGCAGTGGCATGATCTCAGTTCACTGCAACCTCCTGGGCTCACGTGATTCTTGTGCCTCAGCCTCTCGAGTAGCTGGGATTACAGGCACTGCCACCATGACTAGCTGATTTTTCTATTTTTAGTACAGATGGGGTTTCACCATGTTGGCCAGGCTGGTCTTGAACTCCTGGTCTTAAGTGATCCACCCACCTCAGCCTCCCAAAGCGCTGGGATTACAGGCGTGAGCCACTGTGCCCGGCCTAGGTATCGCCTCTTGATCAGCCATCCCCTCGCATCTATAATCACTCATCAATTTCTCTCTCCATAGATCTGCCCATTCTGGATGTTTCACATAACTGGAATCATGCAATGTGTGTTCTTTTAGGACTGGCTTCTTTCACTTAGCATAATATTTTCAAGGTTCACCCATGTTATGGTGGGTATCGATTCCCAAGATTTAGGAGATGTTCCTTCTTGTTGTATTTTCTGGAAATGTTTGTAAAGAATCAGGACCAGTTCTTTTTCAGATGTTTGATAGAATTTACCTGTGATGCCGTCTGAGCCCAGGCTTTCATTTGTGGGTAGACTTTTGATGACTGCCTCTAGCTCTTTACTCATTATAGACCTATTCTGATTTTTTTTTCTTTTTGACTCTGTTACTAGAGTTTGCTTCCTCCTGGGCATTTTCTCTAATTTGTCTGACTTACTGGCCCACAGGTGTGCACTGTATTCTCTCAGCATCCTTTCTATTTCTGTTAGGTCGTTAATAATGTTCCTTCTTTCATTTCTGATTCTTGCAATTTGAGTCATCTCTTTTTTCTTGGTCAATCTAGCTAAAGTTTTGTCAATCATTTTGAACTTTTTGAAGAACAAACTTTTGGTTTATTTGATTTTTCTATTGTTTTTCTATTCTTTATTTCATTACTTTCCACTTTAATCTTTATGTTTAAATTATGGTAAAAAATATATAGGACATAAAATTTACCATCTTAACCATTTTTAGCTTATGGTTCAGTGGCATTAAACATTCACACGGTTGTATGACCATAACCACCTTCCAGCCACAGAACTCTTTTCATCTTGCAAAACTGAAATGCTGTATCCATTAAATAATAATTCTCCCTCCCTGCCCCCAGCAACCCCATTCTACTTTCTGTCTCTATGAATTTGACTGCTCTAAGTACCTCATATAAGTGGAATCACATGGCATTTGTCCTTTTGTGACTTGCTTAGTTCACTTAGCATAATTTCCTCAAGGTTCATCCACATAGTAGCATGTATCCATTTCGTTCCTTTTTAAGGCTGAGTAATATTCCATGGTGTGTATATACCATATTTTTTCATCAGTTCACCATCAATGGACAACTGGATTGCTTCTGTCTTTTGGCTCTTGCAAATATTGCTGCTGTGATCATGGGTTTATAAGTGTCTTTGCTTGTTTTCAATCTTCACTCTAATCTTTGTTATTTCCTTCCTTCAGCTTGCTTCAGATTTAGTTTACTCTTTTTCTAGTTTCTTAAGGTGGAAGGTTAAATGACTGATTTTATATCCCTTCCTTCCTGCCTGCCTGCCTTCCTTCCTTCCTCCCTTCCTCTTTTTATGGAAACAGGATCCCACTCTGTCACCAAGGCTGGAGTGCAGTGGTGTGATCATAACTCATTGAACACTCAAACTATTGGGCTCAAGCAATCCTCCCATCTCAGCCTCCACAAGTGCTGGGATTACAGGCATGAGCCATTGTGCCTGGCCCCTTCTCCTTTTCTTAATGTAGATGATTACAGCTTTGAATTTTCCTCTGAGCCTTGTCCCATAAGTTTTGGTATATTGTGTCTTATTTTCATTTATCACAGGGTATTTTTTTAAATTTCCCTTGTGATTTCCTTTTTGACTCACTCGCTGTTTAGGAGTGTATTTAACATTCACATATTTGTGTGTTTCCCAGATATCTTTTAATGATGTCTAACCTTATTCCATTGTGGTCATAGAACATATTTTATATTATATCAATCTTTCTAAATGTATTGCGGTTTGTTTCAGAACCTAGCGTTATGACTTATTCTGGAGAATGTTTTGTGCGCACTTGAGAGAAATTTATTCTGCTGCTGTTTGGTGGAGTGTTTTATAGATGTCTGTTCGGTCTAGTGGGTTCACAGTGATGTCTATGTCTTCTTTTGCTCTGTGGATATTCTGCCTAGTTCTTTTATTATTATTTTAAGTGGGGGCTATTTAAGTCTTCAGACATTATTGTTTGTCTATTTCTTCAATTCTGTCAGTTTTTGCTTCATGCATTTGGGTATTCTATTATTAGGTGTACCCATGTTTATGGTTGTTTTATCTTCTTGATGGATTAATCCTTTTATCATTATAAAATGTTCTTCTTTATCTCTAGTAACTTTTTTTTGTTTTAAAGTATGTTTTGTCTGATATTAGTATACCTAGCTTTTCTAATAGTTGCTGATTACGTGACAGATATTTTCCCATCCTTTTATTTTCAATCTATTCATATATTTGAATTTAAAGTGCATCGCCTGTACATAGCATATAATTGGATCTTGTGTTTTGTCATCCAATCTGAAAATCCTTGCCTTTTGATTGGATTGTTTAACCCACTCACATTTAATGCTATTTTTGATATAGTTAGAATTAGGTCTGCCATTTTACTGTGATTTGCTTTCTAAATTACTCATGTCTTTTTTATTTCTCTATTCCTTCTAAAGAAGAATACAATAAATTGCTTTCTTTTGCATTAATTTTCTAAGTAACATTTTAATTTCTTTAATGATTTTTTTCACAATGTTTTTGAGTTATTTTCTTAGGGTTGTTCCAGGGCGTACCTTATACATTGTGTCTTACAAGAATGCCTCAGATTTATAACTTAATTCCAGTAAGATAAGGAAATGTTACTCCTATATAGCTCTATTCTCTCCTTGTTTTAGCTTTCAGCAGTTTTACTATACTATGTCTGTTTTCAGATCTCTTTATGTTTATCCTGCTTAAAGTCTGTTGAACTGCTTTGATGTATTGTTTAAATTTTTTCATCAGATTTGGGAAGTTTTCAGCCATGATTTCTTCAAGCATTTTTCTGCTCCTTTATCTCCTCTCCTTCTGTGAGATGATTTTTAAATGATCTAAATGCTTTAAAAATCCTTAATGGTCTAATTGGGAGCAGAATGTGCAGAACCCTAGGCCAACCCTGCCTAGGTCCTGAAGCTGCCCATGGAGCCCCAGGGGTCTAGAAGGGTGACAGTGAAAGCGAGCTTAAAGCATTCACTGCCACAGGAGCCAAAGGTTGGTCACTTATTAGTTGGCCCTTTCTCACTTTAAGAGTAGGATAGAGGTGTCCAGAGCTCAGCTCATCAGACTGATGGGGCCTGTCACATATCCCCATGGCAGTGGGAGGGGGATGGGCACTGGCAGGAAGACTGGGAACCCCCAAAACAGAGGAAGAAGGTGCTAGAAGCCAATACTGAATGTCACCAAAGGGCAGTCCTTCCTTGTGGGGTGAGGCTGTACCCCATGGTCCACCTCCAGCCAATGTCAGCGCCGAACCACGAAGGATTAGGACTCAAGAGTGTCTCTTATTTGCTTCTTAAAAAACACCTGCTGTTGTCCCCATGTAGTGTCACAGCCATCCAACCTAAGGGTAATGATAATATTATACCCCGTACAATAGCAATAGCCTTTAAGCACTGTGTTTAGCTCTGAGTTTAGCACTGAGTTCCCACTGAGTTTAGAATGTTCTATGTATTAGCTTATTTAATGCTGTCAAAAATTCTCTCAGTAGGTTCTATACTGATCTCCAATTGCCAGATGATAAAACTGAGACCCAGAGAAGTTAAGTGACTTGCCCAAGGCCACACAGCTAGTGAATATCAAAGCTGGAATTGGAACTCAGGTGCTCCTGATTCTAATGCGCGTGCTTTTAAAATATCATCCTGCATCAACCTTGGCATCCAGACTTTGATCTCCACTGTCATTCCCAGAAAGTCAGGGTTCTTTAAAAAGAGAGATGACTGGAAGTAGAGAGGGACAAGGACAATGTGGGCAGAAGCCATCCCAGGCCTGGTCTGGCCAAGTTGATGTGCCTGGTAGTTTCACCACCAGTCCACCCTCAGGGTGTCTGCTGCCCCAATGTAGTCAGGTAGGTCAGGAGTGGGTTGGGATTGCCAGCTCTGGTGGCAACAGAAAACCCACTGACTGCAGGGAGGTGTGGCTGGTATCTGCTGGGCCTGCCTTCAGGGCTGCCTGGTATCCAACATTGGCCTCTGCACCTCTGCACTGGTCAGGACTGAGCAGCGTGTCTTGCTCTGAGCCATCTGCACTGGCCTTCAGGGGTCTGTGGTGGGGGCCTGGCACGGTGCCACATCTGTGCCCAGGACATACAGTCTATCCAGGACAGAGCAGGGCTCAGGACATGCTCTCATCACCCAACCATTCCTGAGAGCCTCTTGTGTGCCAGGCCTGTGCTAGATAAGGCCCTTCACCTGTCCTCAGTGGGACAGATGAGTGTTGGCCGCTCTGGGGGACCAGGGTTGTGGTGAGCCCAGCCGTGCCAGCCCAGCTCAGCCTGGAGCTTCGTGGGAGGCCTCAGAGAGGAGGAGCTTGGATTTGGAGTGGGGAAGGCTTCCAAGCGAGCATGTAAATAACAGGAATATACTTTCCGGGCACCATGAGCCCTGGGCCACAGCAGGCGCTCCTGGGGGAGGAGCGGGGGTGTGGCTGGAACAGGTGATGAAGGGCTTGCATGCCAGGCTGCACAAACTTGGACTTGATTTGGAGGCCAGGGAGAAGGGTTTTAGGTGACATGCTCAGATTGGCATTTTGAAAGATCCTGTTAGTAGCAGGTTGGAGGCCGGGCTGAGGAGGCAAGAGTGCTGAGGAAGCCAGCCCCTGAGCGTGGTTAGCGGCCGATAAGATTGGACACAAGACAGCACTGAGCAGAGGCTGAAGGGTAGGGAACGGATTCTGGAGACTATGGAAAAGTGCCATCTGTGGGGCCTGGTGCCCAGTGACGGGGAGAGGGGCAGGTGGCAAGGAGGGCTACCAGATCTTTAGGGTGGCTGCCTGGACAAATGAGCTGCCAACTGAGATACAAATAAACAGGCACGAACAGCTAGACCGGCCTTCATGTATCCATTCTGCAGTTATTTATTTAACGTCTGCTGTGTGTCAGACGCATAGCAGGCATTAGAGGACACCACAGTGAGCAAAACAGGAAAGGCTCCCTCTGTCTAGGGACTTAACGTTTCAGACGGTGAAGTCGGGCAGTAAGTACAAATCAGTGAGAACACAGGGAAATATCAGATCAGATGAAGAACACAGAAGAGTGCTTTCATGCGCGCACCAGGCTGCATTCTCCATGAGAAGCAGTAGTTAGTAGCATGTGTAGGCCCGTGATACTTTTAGGGTCCACAGATACGTTTCTTTTTCTTTTTTTGAGGTAGAGTCTTGCTCTGTCACCCAGGCTGGAGGGCAGTGGTGCAATTTTGGCTCACTGTAACCTCCACCTTTCGGGTTCAAGTGATTTTCCTGCCTCAGCATCCCAAGTAGCTGGGATTACAGGCGCCCACTACCGTGCTCAGCTGATTTTTGTATTTTTAGTAGAGACGCAGTTTCACCATGTTGGTTGGACTGGTCTCGAACTCCTGACCTCAAGTGATTTGCCTGCCTCGGCCTCCCAAAGTGCTGGAATTACAGGCGTGAGCAGCTGCACCCAGCCACAGATATGTTTCTATTTGTATTTATTTTATAACCAGAAGAAAAAATGAGTTTATTAATTAATATACAATTATGAACTCAGCCTGGAGATTTGTGTTTACACCAATGCAGTCAGAAAAAATATACATATCTATATATATATGTATATATTTTTTTTTTTTGAGATGGAGTCACTCTGTCACCCAGGCTGGAGTCCAGTGGCACAATTTCAGCTCACTGCAACCTCTGCCTCCCAGGTTCAAGTATTCTCCTGTCTCAGCATCCTGAATAACTAGGATTACAGACGTGCACCACCACGCCCAGCTAATTTTTGTATTATTAGTAGAGACCAGGTTTCACCACATTGGCCAGGCTGGTCTCAAACTCGCGACCTCGAGTGATCTGCCTGTCTCGGCCTCCCAAAGTGTTAGAATTATAGGCGTAAGCCATCACACCCAGCCAGAAAATATAATTTTTAATAGGTTTTATGCAGAAAGTGGGCACAAAAGCAAAAATGCCTAGTGCCCACAGAAGTCATAACGCAGCCCTGGAGAGTGTCTGGGGGCAGCTTTCTATTGGGTGGCCACTGATGACAGGACATGAAACCTCTGGATACTACCACTCCACTAAAGCTCAGGCAGAGTGAGGGTCCCAGTGTTGATGTGGGCAATACCTTGTTGAGGTCAAAGGATGCAGCCTTGAATTTTTAATCCGGAGACCGGAGTTCAAATTCTAGCTCTGCCGTTTAGCTGTGGTGCAAGCTTGGGCAAGTTGGCTAACCTCTCTGGGCCACATTTTCTTATCTGTGATTTGAGGTTGGTGCTTTGATGATATACTCAGTAGCACCGTAGAAACAGAGGCTGGGGTAGTGGTGGGGGCTATGCGCCTTTTCCTAAGCTCTCCCTTTGCCCTTCACTGCTGTCAGGCCCAGCCACACCCAGCCTGGCAGCCACCTTCAGGCACTGACCTGGGAGCAGAAGCTCTCTAGAACCCGTTTCCATAACTTCCGATACATTGTTGGGGGTACTAGTTACTCCTCTGAGGGAGAGCTGAGGGGTGCTGTCACCTGTGCCTCTCGTGTCCAGCTAAGAACCAGGCACCGTGAGAGGTCTAGGAGGGCCTGAGCCCAGGGGAACTGCCATTCCTGAGTCAGCATGCCCAGGGCTGCTAATAAAATCCAGATGTCAGACAGAAAACAATCATCGCCCCCACCCATCTAGCAGCTCGGGTTTCTTGGAGATTGCAAAAGAAGAAGAAAAATAGAGCCGAGAGAGAATGGAATCCTAGAACAGCTGAGATCTTAGGGGCAGGATGTAAATAGTTTCAGGGTCTTGCTGGGGGAAAGGGCAGGAGACAAGGGAAAGAGAGGGCTGAACCAGTCCCCCTTCTCCCTCACCCAGGTCTCTGCAGCCCTCAAGGACCCCAGCCCCCGCAGCCCTCTCCAGGCCAGAGCAGGCTGGTCCTTGAGGGGAGGGGGCTGTTGGAGGCAGCAAGCAGGGCCGAGGCCCCTAGCCCATGTCCGATCCTTGCCTGCGATGTCCAACCCCTCATTCCAGCCCTGACCTCACTGCAGGTCTGGGTGTCCTCTGGGGCCAGAGTGGCTGGACCCCAGAAAGGGGACAGGCCAAAAAGGACCGAGGCTAGGCAGAATTTCCCCGCCAGAACCTTGTGGGCTGACTAGAAGCTTCTCAGAGCCCCAGAGCTGGGTGGCATAGGGAGAGAGGATGAGGGGTATGGTGGGCCCGTGGGGGACCTAGCCCCTTCCTCCCACCACGGTACCCTTGCACATGTCCACCTCACATGTTAGTGCACATGTGAAGGAAAGGACTGCCAGTCACAAAAAATGTATGGAAGGCCGGCGTGGTGGCTCACGCCTGTAATCCCAGCACTTTGGGAGGCAGAGGTGGGCAGATCACCTGAGGCCAGGAGTTTGAGACCAGCCTGGCCAACATGGTGAAACCCTGTCTCTACTAAAAATACCAAAAAAAAAAAAAAAATTAGCCAGGCATGGTGGTGGGCACCTGCAACCCCAGCTACTTGGGAGGCTGAGGCAGGAGAATCACTTGAACCTGGAAGGCAGGAGGCTGCAGTGAGCTGAGATCACGCCATTGCACTCCAGTGACAGCAACACTGTGTTTCAAAAAAAGGAACTAAATTAGAAAAGGTATATTACAGGATGATTCTGTTCATACTCTCACTATAATTTCGATAATTTTTATTGTTAATGATTACATAAACCTGTGTTAATTGTAATGTATCCTCTGTTCTTGAATATTAGACCAAATCTTTTGGTGGAAAAGTAGTTTGTTGGGGCCATATCAGATGTCTAAAATATTATCACCTTTTGAATTAGTTCCAAAGCTGCATTCGTGTTATGTTTATTGTTTTAGATCAGTCTGATATTGATATACTAGTAGGGATTCTTCATAAAATGAGGCTGGGCATGGTGCCTTATGTCTGTAATCTTGATATTTTGGGAAGCCAACACAGAAGGATTGATTGAAGCTAGAAGTTCAAGACCAGCCTGAGCAACATAGAGAGACCCCGTCTCAACAAAAAAATTAAAAATTAGCCTCCCAAAGTGCTGAGTTTACAGGTGTCAGCCACTGCACCTGGCCCCTAATTTAGTTTCTTTTCTAAGAAGCCAATATAGTATCTCTCACTGGGTGCAGTGGCTTACGCCTGTAATCCCAGTACTTTGGGAGGCTGAGGTGGGCAGATCACTTAAAGTCAGGAGTTCAAGACCAGCCTGGCCAACATGGTGAAACCCTGTCTCTACCAGAAAACCACACCTATAGTTCTAGCTACTCAGGAGGCTGAGATGGGGAGGATTGCTTAAGCCTGCAGCAAGCTATGACTGTTGGGTGGCCGAGGTGTGGTGGATAACCTGAGGTCAAGAGTTCGAAACCAGCCTGGCCAACATGGTGAAACCCCATCTCTACTAAAAATACAAAATTAGCTGGGCGTGGTGGTGCATGCCTGCAATCCCAGCTACTTGGGAGGCTGAGGCAGGAGAATTGCTTGAACCTGGGAGGTGGAGGTTGCAGTGAGCTGAGATCACACCATTGCATTCCAGCTTGGGCAACAAGAGAAAAAACTCCGTCTCAAAAAAAAAAAAAGGAAAGGAAAACAGTCTGTTATTGAACTGAAGGAGATGGAAGATGTATTTAGTTTTTTAGTTTAGGCTAGAATAGTAGTTTTCAAAGAGTAGTTCTTGGACCAGCAGCGTAAGTGTCATTTGGGAATTTATTAGAAGCGCAGTTCTTAAGCCCCACCCCAGGCCTGCTGAATAAGAATTTGTAGGCCTGGACCTAGCCATGTGAGTTTCAACACGCCTTCTAGATGATTCTCATGTACATTAAAGTTTGAGAAACACTGGGCAAAAATTAAGTGGCATACAGACAGGTTCTGTAAAGGCGTACTGTAGAGCTCTTAGGACTCTATAGACTGCCTATATAGTAATTTGCCATCTTCCAGTAATTTGCCAAAATGACAAACACAGAGAGAAAGAGGATAGATGTTCTCTAGGTCTTTTAGAAAACATGGAGTTGTTCCTTTGGCCATGTATATGCGTATCTATAAGAAAGATGATACTGTCAACTGGGCATGGTAGCTTACGCCTATAATCCGAACACTATGGGAGGCTGAGGCGGTCAGATCACCTGAGGTCAGGAGTTCAAGACCAACCTGGCCAACATGGTGAAACCCTGTCTCTACTAAAAATACAAAAATCAGCTGGGCATGGTGGCACGTACCTGTAATCCCAGTTACTCGGGAGGCTGAGGCGGGAGACTTGCTGGAACCCAGGAGGTGGAGACTCCAGTGAGCTGAGATTGCACCCCTGCACTCCAGCCTGGGTGACAGAGCAAGACTCCATCTCAAAGAAAAAAAAAAAGGAGGATGGTATTGTGGACATAATGGAAATGGATACTGTTCAAAAAAGATTGTCCCCCAAGTATTACCATGGCAAAACTGGAAAGGTCCACAGTCTTCCCCAGCATCCTGTTGGCATTGCTATAAACAAATAAGAGCAAGAGAATTAATGTGCGTATTGAGCACATTAAGCACTCTAAGAGCCGAGACAGCTTCCTGAAATATGTGAAGGAAAATGATCAGAAAAAGAAAGATGCCAAAGATAAAGGTACCTGCGTTCAACAAAAGCACCAGCCTGCTCCACCCAGAGAAGCATACTTTGTGAGATCCAACGGGAAGGAGCCTGAGCTGCTGGACCCTATTCCCTGTGGATTCTTAGCAAAATAGGTGTTCTCTGGACTGTTAAAAAAAAAAAAAAAAAAAAAAAAAAAGACCCTGCAGCTGGGTGCAGTGGCTCACACCTGTAAACTTAGCACTCTGGGAGGCCAAGACAGAAGGATTGCTTGAGCCAAGGAGTTTAAGACCATCCTGGGCAACATACTGAGACCACATCTCTATATTTTTGTTTTTTGTTTCAATTAAAAGACTCTTTGCCATGTAGATACTCAGGGTACCATCTATTTTGAGTTCTGGATTCCAGTCTTAGATGACCAATTTCTTTCATCTTTTACTGCCACTTCTACTCTCTTTCTTTTTCCCCCTCCTCAAAAACACATAGCTTCAGTATCCATAAGATCATCATCATCCTTTTCTTCAACAGCATTTTCTTGTATCCTAGAGATTGCCTTAAAATAAGGAATTGGCTATAAAGTAATATCTTGGAAAGAAAAATAGAATGGATCACCTCTATAGGGTGCTTATGTAACTCTGAAACTACATTTATATTTCCATTAACCACAAAGTCCACATGAGTCATGCTTATTTTTCTGTCTCAGGCTACTAAAATAGAACATGTTCTCTAGAGGAGAACAGCAGGGAGTTCTTTCATTTGTACTGTTAGCTGAATAAACATTGATAGACCTCAAGTTGTGATCTACATTTTTTTCTCCATTTTTCAGTTTTTATGCACAAATATTAAATAATACATGGTTGTTATCCATATTGTAATTGTTTAAATCAGTTAGTTGCAGTAGCCAAGCTTTACATATATTTTTTCCTAAATTACTAGTTTTTTGTCTCCTGTTGTGTCAGGGAGTCCCCAAAACCACACCCAAATTTGATGATTCGCCAGAAGGACTCACAGGACTCAGCATATGGTTGTACTCACAGATGAGATTTATCACAGTGAAAGCATACAAGGCAAGATCAGCAAAGGGAAAAGGCTCATGGAGCAAAGTTCAGGGAGAACCAGGTGCATGCCTCCAAAAGTCCTCTCCCAACGAAGTCACACAGGATATGACAATGGGTTGTGACAAAATCTGTGAAATGTCTACCGAAGAAGCTCAGTGCCCAGGTTTTTACTAGGAGCTCGTCGGCCTGACACATGCCAAAATCACCAACTCCCAGAAGCAAAACAGGTGCTGGCCATAAACCATATTGTTTGTACAAACAATTCAGGCGCAGTAAGCCATTCTTAACAGTTGCAGAGAATTGTGTGAACCTTGCCAAGGACCATCTTTGTGAGCAGACCATCAGTCAAGTCTGCTGTGTCTCTTTTCTGCACACTTGTCCTAAATAAATCTGTGTTTGTTCATTCCTTTTTATCTGCTGGCCTTGATGTATGTATGTGTCATAATGTCCTTCTTAGAATATAAACTCTGTAAGGACAGATAGCATCTATCCTGTAAACTCTTTGTCAAACATCAAGATGAGTGCCACTTAACAGTGTGGGCCTCAATAAATCCTTTGCTTTTGCTTGTGTTGTGTGCCCACATTGCCTACTGCATCACTCCCTGTTTAAATGCTGCCCATTCTTCAGTGCCGTGCTCAACTCCCAACTCTGCCAAGAGGCCTCAACTGACTTTGAACTCTCCTTTTTCTTAATTCTCATGCCCCTCGAAGTCTGCTGTTTACTTTAGTACTAGACTTTATACTGCTTTCAGTTTCCCTCTTACTTCTACGTAGACTTTCCGTTCTTATATTTGTCATTTCCTGTCACAATATAACTCCTTAAAGGACTCTGATTTTTTTCTTTTTTAAACAGCTGTAGTTTTTGGGCAAAAAATTTTTTGATTGATCAATGATGTAAATAACATAGAGAAAAATTAACGGAATCATTAGGCCTACCATTCTTGTATTTTTAGATATTTAGAGATGAGCCAAACAAACAGGCTTCCTCTTTAGAAAAAGAGTAGTTAATCACATAGATTTGATCAGACAAGATATAATTATAGAAAGGGCACCTCTCAGTTTTATAGAAACCTCCTGTGATTTGAACAAGGGTACGTTAGAAACCAAATCAATTACAATGGTACCTTAATTGTTAGCCTCAATTATCTAGGCTACATTATACAGCGTTAAAGACGTCATGTTAAACCAGTTACTTTTTATTGTACCAGATACTATATTTTGCTAAACTTTTTCCCAACCTGCAATTCTGGGAAGCCACCGTCAGTATAGACATAGAAATCATTATGATTAATTATACCCTACTTTTTTTTTTTTTTTTCTTTTTTGAGACAGAGTCTTACTTGCCTGTCACCAGGCGCCAGGCTTATACCCTACTTTTAGTAAACCAAACTGAAAATGTTCTGTAAGTCATATTTTTGATTGCCCATAGTGCTCTTGGTCCCATTTCCCATGGACAGGTAAAGATATTTCTCTTGTCATTGTTGTCATTCTTATTTTATTGTTATTGAGATGCTGGACGCTTGTGATTTAAAGTTGACCCCATTCAGCAGAGAATTTAGAACAAAAGATTATAAGTTAGAAGTGCTAGCATGTTTTTGTCTGTTAATGTATTTGTGGTCTACTCATTTATCTCTTCTAGTTTCTCCTACTAGTCTTGGCTAACAGCTTATACCATGTAATACTAAATTTAACTCCAGAGTCCACACAAATGGCTATTGCTGCCATTTGACATGAATAGATCCTCTTTTGTCACCAATCTTTGCAGGTTTAAAGAAGTGAACAAACGAAGACCCCGAAGTTTACTGGAGAAACTGCGTTGGGTGACCCTAGGCTACCATTATAACTGGGACAGTAAGGTATTCAGATTTTCTTAATTCTTTGGTTTTCGGTTCACAGGCTTCTTCAGCCCATATAATTGTACTTCTTCCTGGTCACGCTTAAGGTATCAAGATTATATATTTGTGGGAGGATCCCTTTCTTTTATTTCCTTAAAAAATCTCAACTGAGCTAGGGGCCATGGCTCACACCTATAATCCTAGCACTTTGGGAGGCCGAGGTGGGTGGATCACTTAAGGTCCGGAGTTCGAGAACAGCCTGGGCAACATGGCTCAACCCCGTCTCTACAAAAAACAGAAAAGTTTACCAGGCCTGGTGGTGCACACCTGCAGTCCTAGCTACTCAAGAGGCTGAGGTGGGAGGATTACTTGGACCCAGGAGGTGAAGGTTGCAGTAAGCCAAGATCGCACCACTGCACTCCAGCCTGGGCAACAGAGCAAGACTTTGTCTCAAAACAGAAAAAAAAAAAAAAATCTCTCTTCAGGTATATCAAGAGAATGAATTTTATTATATCAGAAGTTACCAGTGCTTTCTCACAGTAGGTTCCAGGAATATTGAACTGTTTTCAAGAGCAGTTCTACCATCTTTATTTCCATTATTGGTGAGAATTTATTGAGCATTTATTTTTCTTTCTTTTTTTTCTTTTTAATTTTGTTATGCAACAAAAGCCACATTCAAGAGCATTGATTTTATTTTATTTTTTTTGAGACAGAGTCTCACACTGTCGCCCAGGCTGGAGTGCAATGGCCCGATCTCAGCTCACTGCAACCTCTGCCTCCTGGGTTCCAGCGATTCTCCTGCCTCAGCCTCCCAAGTAGCTAGGACTACAGGCACGCACCACCACGCCCAACTAATTTTTATATTTAGTAGAGATGAGATTTCACCATATTGGCCAGGCTGGTCTCAGACTCTTCACCTTGTGATCCACACCTCTTGGCCTCCCAAAGAGCTAGGATTATAGGCATGAGCCACAGTGCCCAACCAATCGTTTATTTTTCTACATAATATCTGCCTGGAGTAAAAAAAGCTCCATATATTTCAATCCTTCTAATTTATCAACTCACAAAAGAACTTTTAATATCTGGATGTTGATCACACAATGGCTCACACCCGTAATCCCAGCACTTTGGGAGGCCAAGGCACTAAGATCACTTGAGCTCAGGAGTTGCAGACCAGCCTGGGGCATCATAGTAAAACCCCATCTCTATAAAAACTAGAAAAATTAGCCAGGTGTGGTCGTGCACGCCTGTGGTTCCAGCTACTCAGGAGGCTGGGGAGGGAGGATCACTTGAGCCTGGGAGGTGGTGATTACAGTGAGCCAAGATCACAGCAATGCAGTCCAACTAGGTGACAGAGCAAGACCCTGTCTCAAAAAAAAAAAAGAAGTATGGATACCTTTGCCTGCTATATAATGTCTAGGAAGGAAGGAGGTGGGAAAGAATTTCATGCAGTTGACAGTTTCATGTTTTCTTCAGATACGATTTCAATTTCTTCTTTCCTGCCCTCTATGCTTTAAAAATGCTCTGTCACTAGTAGTGCAGTGCCTCTTGTCTCAACTAGACATTTGCCACCAAGTGGATATACTGATTCTAAGAATAAAATGAATAAAACATACTGGCATAGACAATTTTCTTTGCCTTCTAACCAGTTACTTTCTTTGTTTTAGTCTTTCTTTCTCTTTTTTTTTTTTTTTTTTTTATTTTTAATGGTCCTACACTGTCACCTAGGCTGGAGTGCAGTGGCACAATCACTGTAGCCTCATCCTCCCCAGACTCAGGTGATCTTCACACCTCAGCCTCCCACTAACCAGTTACTTTCTAAAAAGCTCCACTGTTTCAGCCAACCCAACTTATTAACAGCTATGTTAACTGCTCCAAATAATAACAGATTTGCTTTAAAAATATATGTGATATAACTCTTATTTTCAGTGATACGGAGGCAGTAGGAAACTAGATATTTGTGTTTGGGGAAATGCCATGTGATGTTCTTTGGATTAGATAGCCTGGGTTGGAATCTTTCCTCTGGTAATGATAGTGCCTACCTCATAAGGCAGTTGTGAAAATTAAGTGATCAGTGCCTGTAAAGTGATTTCAGTGGTACCTGGCTATTTTAAGCAGTTAAATGCATTAGCACAATAAATGTTAGCTTTTTTTTTTTTTTTTGGTGATAATATTTTTATTGTTGGTATTGTTATTTCCAAAGACCTCAAAGTTAACCTCTTTGACTAAGAAAAATAGGGAATGGCCGGGTGCGGTGGCTCACGCCTGTAATCCCAGCACTTTGGGAGGCCGAGGCGGGTGGATCACAAGGTCAAGAGATTGAGACCATCCTGGCCAACATGGTGAAACCCCATCTTTTAAAAATAAAAGAAAAAGAAAAAAAGAAAAAAAAAATAGGGAGTAAAAATTACCAAAAACTCTCAGTGAGTAGTCAGAGAAAAGGGAATGAGAATTTTAAAAGAAAAGTAGTGAGTAATGCAGAGACAGTTTGGACAGGGTTGAAACCCCAAAAGGGTGATTATTTCTTTATAGCAAATGCTATCTGGAGCTAGAATGACAGCCCTGACTGGTTGATTATCTGAAGGACTAAAGCTTAAAATGATAGAGAAAACCTTAAGGTTCTCTAACCACACTTTGAGTTTTCAGAAATTAAATAACTCTTTTTTGCAGTTCAGTGAAAAGAGAAAAAATAAAAAACAGAAAAGTTCCAACGGAGCCGGGCGCGGTGGCTCACGCCTGTAATCCCAGCACTTTGGGAGGCTGAGGTGGGCGGATCACCTGAGGTCAGGAGTTCGAGACCAGCCTGACCAATATGGTGAAACCCCATCTTTAAAAAAAAAAAAGAAAAGTTCCAACTGAAGAGACCAGGCCATTCATCAGAAGTCTTCGTTAATACCTGAAGCTAAAGGTCACTTCCGGCCAAAGTAAATACTTTCTGTCCAGACCTGTGACTCTGCTCCTCTAGCTAGAATACATCCAGACACTACTGGAGATATGATACAAAAGTGGATTTTCTAATCAGATTTGAGGTTAATTTAGCAAAGAAAGAAGTGAGAGCATGGCCGGGCACAGTGTCTCACGCCTGTAATTCCAGCACTTTGGGAGGCTGAGGCAGGCGGATCACAAGGTCAGGAGTTCAAGACCAGCCTGGCCAATATGGGGAAACCCCGTCTCTACTAAAAATGCAAAAATTGGCCAGGCGTGGTGGCATGCATCTGTAATCCCAGCTACTCAGGAGGCTGAGGCAAGAGGATCGCTTGAACCGAGGAGGCAGAGGTTGCAGTGAACTGAGATCACACCACTGCACTTGAGCCTGAGCAACAGCGAGACTCTGTCTCAAAAAAAAAAAAAAGTGATAGCAGAGGAGCATCAAGACAAAGGAAGACAGGTACATGCAGCCCAAATAGCCCTCAGACTCATTCGCATAAGAAACTGTAAGTGAAAGTCTTAATCATAACTGTAGCCATGTCACTCATGCAGAAAAATTTTATAGAGAGCATTATGGCCAGGCCAGGCGTGGTGGCTCACACCTGTAATCCCAGCACTTTGGGAGGCCGAGGGGTGTAGATCACTTGAGGTCAGGAGTTCGAGACCACCCTGGCCAACATGGTGAAACCCTGTTCCTACTAAAAATACAAAAATTAGCCAAGCATGGTGGTGGGTGCCTGTAATCCCAGCCAGGAGGCTGAGGTGGGAGAATCGCTTGAACCCAGGATGCAGAGGTTGCAGTGAGCTAAGATCATGCCACTGCACTCCAGCCTGGGTGACAGAACCAGACTCAGTCTCAAAAAGAGTATTATGGCCTTCAATTTTTTTTTTAAGTGGAAAAAGATATTTGTGATACTTAGGTGTTAAAAACAAAGGCAATTCAGGGAAGTAAGTTCAGGAAATTACTTCCAATTTAAAGGCCTGCCTTGGCCATGCTATAAGCGAGAGGTAATTCCGATTTTTTTTTTTTAATTGTGATGGAGTTTTGCACTTGTTGCCCAGGCTGGAAGTGCAGTGGTGCAATCTCAGCTCACCGAAACCTCTGCCTCCCGGGTTTAAACGTTTCTCCTGTCAGCCTCCTGAGTAGCCGGGATTACAGGCATGCACCACCATGCCCAGCTAATTTTGTGTTTTTAGTAGAGACAGTGTTTCTCTATGTTGGTCAGGCTGGTCTTGAACTCCTGACCTCAGATGATCTGCCCGCCTTGGCCTCCCAAAGTGCTAGGATTACAGGTGTGAACCATCTCGCCCAGCCTAATTCTGAGGTTTTGAACATGTCATCCCATCGGCTTGACCAGTCCAATTGGCACTAAGCTGTATTGCAAGCTGAGAGTCCAAAACTGGCTATAGTATTTGAGTTACCTTTTTAGAAATTAACTTTTTAGTTTAGGATAGTTTTAGATTTGCAGAAAAGTTGAAAAGATAGTACAGAGAAATCCCATGCCCTCCCCCGATTATTAACGTCTTACCTTGTATGGTACCTTTGTCTCAAATAGTTAACCAAAGTAATATATTACTATAAGAATAGTATTTGTATGTCATTTAGATTTCCTTAGTTTTAAACTATCTTTTTTTTTAATGTCTAATTTTCTGATATCCAGGATCCTACCCAGGATCCTACATTATATTTAGTCATTTTGTTTCCTTGGGCACCTTGTGGAAGTGACAGTTTTGAGTTGCCTTTTTACACTAACAAAACTATCTTGTTTACAGTTAAAGTATACTAACTAGAGGGGGGTGAAGTAATTGCTTCACGTATAGACACAACACAGTATATAGCACAGTGCCTGTTATATAACAGGTTCTTGGGTTTTTGAATGATTTATTATTAAATAATTGGATACCTCAAGAATGGATGGATAGGCCAGGCATGGTGGCTCACGTCTGTAATCACAACGGTTTGAGAGACTTAGGCAGGAGGATCATTTGAAACCACTCTAGGCAACATACTAAGACCTTGTCTCTGCCCAAAAAAAAAAAAAAAAAAATTTAGCCAGGCATGGTGGCATGCACCTGTGGTCCTACCTACTTGGGAACTGAGGTAGGAGGATCACTTGAGCCCCGGAGGTCTAGGCTACAGTGAGCCGTGATCACAACACTGGACTCCAGCCTGGGCAACAGAATGAGACCTTATCTTTAAAAAAAAAAAATGAGCCGGGAGCTGTGGCTCACACCTGTAATCCCAACACTTTGGGAGGCTGAGGTGGGCAGATCACCTGAGGTCAGGAGTTCAAGACCAGCCTAGCCAACGTGGTGAAACCCCATCTCTACTAAAAATACAAAAAAGTAGCTGGGCGTGGTGGTACATGGCTATAATCTCAGCTACTTGGGAGGCTGAGGCAGGAGAATCGCTTGAACCCAGGAGACAGAGGTTGTGGTAAGCCAAGATCTTACCATTGGACTCCAGCCTGGGGGACAAGAGTGAAATTCCATCAAAAAAAAAAAGGTGGATAGATAATGTTGTGTTAATATGTTAGATTATTTTTAAGTGATAATTAATCTTATGCCACGGTTTCCTATATTCCTGAGATCATTGTGTAATTTTTTTTATTCTCTCTACATTTACCAAAGAAATACTCAGCAGATCATTACACACCTTTCCCTTCTGACCTGGCTTTCCTCTCAGAGCAAGTAGCCGCTGCCTGTGGGTTTCAGGGTTTCCGAGCCGAAGCAGGTATCCTGAATTACTACCGCCTGGACTCCACACTGGGAATCCACGTAGACAGATCTGAACTAGATCACTCCAAACCCTTGCTGTCATTCAGGTGAGTTAGTTCCAGGGATTTGGGATTACTTTTCATCATGTAATTCTTTTTTCTAAGGCATTTTAACCTAAAATGAATACAGATATTTAACTTTAAAAAAAATGGTTAGACTCTATAATCTTTGACTTCTGGGAATTTTAACAAATTATAGTTACTATTTCTGTTTAAGACACATGGAGCCCACCTTTTATCACGAGAGGTATTGTCAGTGCTCTGTGGAATAGACAAGAGGAAGGCCAGAAAAGCAAAGTACTTTGCTTTTGGAAAAAGTGCTTTGCTTATTCCTTTGGAATAGAAGAGCAAAGCACAAGAGCCTGATTAGTTTACTCTCCTTGTCTCCCTAAAAGTAAGTTTAAATTTGTGCCAAGTTTTGCACCTGTATCTCAGCAAAGTGCCTTTTATTAATTGCTTTATAATGAGGAATGATAAACATAGTAAAGAACTCATGATTTTATTGAAAGACTCAAAGATGCATCAATAGCTCATGCCTGTAATCCCAGCACTTTGGGAGGCTGAGGCAGGTGGATTACTTGAGGTCAGGAATTTGAGATTAGTCTGGCCAACATGGTAAAACCCCATCTTTACTAAAATACAAAAATTAATCAGGCATGGTGGCACATACCTGTAATCCCAGTTACTCTGGAGGCTGAGGCATGAACCCAGGAGACAGGTTGCAGTGAGCCGAGATCGCACCACTGCACTCCAGCCTGAGTGACGGAGTAAGACTATCTAAAAAAAAAAAAAAATCAATAAAACTTAAATGGATAATGTTAAAGCCGAGTTCTCCATTTGCTTATTTAACTGCATCAAATTTTATTTTGCAGCAGTTCTGTGGGCTGTCCTAAGTATAGGTAGAAGGTCATGAGTTGGTCACTCATAGACACAAGCCAGAAGAGAAGGATCTTAGCACTGTTTAAAAAGGAAGATTTGGGAGCAATAAATGTCAAGCTAAAATTAGAAAATAACACAGCTGGCAGTAACTTTCCCAGTCATGGTTAATAAACAAAACTTACTGTTGTGTGTTGTGTTGTTTTTACTTACTTTTTGTAGCTTTGGACAGTCTGCCATCTTTCTCCTGGGTGGTCTCCAAAGGGATGAGGCCCCCACAGCCATGTTTATGCACAGTGGTGACATCATGATAATGTCGGGTTTCAGCCGCCTGTTGAACCACGCCGTCCCTCGTGTCCTTCCAAATCCAGAGGGGGAAGGCCTTCCTCACTGCCTAGAGGCACCTCTCCCTGCTGTGCTCCCCAGAGATTCAATGATAGAGCCCTGTTCTGTGGAGGACTGGCAGGTGTGTGCCAGCTACTTGAAGACTGCTCGTGTTAACATGACTGTTCGACAGGTCCTGGCCACAGATCAGAATTTCCCTTTAGAACCCACTGAGGATAAAAAAAGAGACATCACTACAGAAAGCTTCTGCCATCTGGATGAGCAGCATAGCCAAGTTAAACGGGCCAGGATAAACCCTGACAACTGAGACTTGGAGATCCCATCCTTTTACTCAGGCACTGCTTACCATAAATGACCATGTTATTATGTATTGCCATGAACTTCAGTGCCCAGACAAGCCAAAAACAGACAGGGAAGAACTCATCGTTGATCACACTTTTTCCTTGGAACCCGTGCAGAGGTAAACGCATTAGCCGCATTGCTCAGAGAAGTGTTTGACATGGTCTCATCCTAGTTACATGTTGCCTCTAATGTACGTTGAGAAGTCAGTCCAAGGAGATATGTTCTTCCGCAACAGCCTTCTCAGCCTCTGCCATTTCCTTTGAGGGAGGTAGAAGTGAGTTTCCATGTCTGCCGAGTCTTTAGATACCTCAGATTTTATTAATGGGAAATAGAGTACCCCTCCCTCCACTGCATCTGGTAATTTATGGTAAAATTATGGTTCCGTGAACCATATTAGTCTCATCTTCTTAACTCCCTCAGTCATCATCAAATTCTTTGATCTCTTCCATCTTCTCTGGTTCTCACAGAAGAATTGTTTACACTTGAAAACAATGGACCTGGAAAATCTTGTCTCTTAGAAAAGAAGCTAATCACAACTCTCTTGCCTAAAAAATATATGTAAACCCAGGGAAAGAGGAATTTAGTTTTTCCACTTGTCATTTCGCTCTGCAAACTCCCTGTTGTCTTTTTAATGCAATTTTAATTGTTGGAATAAAAAAGTCCCAAGGGTGTTTTGTTACTGTTTTCTCCATGAATAAACTCACTTGATTTTAAATTAAAGATCTATATCTGTCTTTGAGGTTTAGTCTATCTGGGATTAAGGTTTTTTCCTGTCTTTCTTTGCTGTATTGTTCATGCCATGGAAGCCCTCTAGCTGTTTCTGCCCTACGCCGTCCTGCTGTGCCCTAAGTATTCTCTGTGGCTGTCTCACAGGAGAGAGAATATTTCTTGATATTCCAGTCACTGCTGTCTTGTCTGAGGGCAGACGGCTTGGAAAATGTAGGAAACACCAAGTTTTCAACAATTTGATTCACTGTGTTGTGGGCCAGGTTACTTTACATTTCTCTGGACCTTGGTTTTCTCATTTATGAAATGAAGATACTGTTGACTAGCATCTTCCTAAAGGGATACTGGTATTTAAAAGAGAACTAAATGCCCCTTTCTAGAAATATGATGTGCCAAAATTGTTTTATTATGGGCTCTTAACATCCTAACTTGCTTGTATGGAGGGCTGGCTGGAAGCCACTTGGGTACCTACTGTTTGCAGTGCCTGTTATTAAATTTACGTGTCTCTTCTGTCCTGTTCTGCCCCTTTTTAAAATTACTGGCATTGAATACTGAGTTCATATGGTAGTACAAGGGTTTTTTAAGGAATAAAAATTAATACGGATTTATCTCTTATGTGTAAGCTAGGTTTTTTTGTTTTTTTGAGATGGAGTTTCACTCTTTTTGCCCAGGCTGGAGTGCAGTGGCACAATCTCAGCTCACTGCAGCCTCCATCTCCTGGGTTCAAGTGATTCTCCTGCCTTAGCCTCCCAAGTAGCTGGGATTGCAGGCATGTGCCACCATGCCCAGTTAATTTTGTATTTTTAGTAGAGAGGGTTTCACTGTGTTGGTCAGGCTGGCCTTGAACTCCCAACCTCAGGTGATCTGCCCACCTCAGCCTCCCAAATTGCTGGGATTACAGGCGTGAGCCACCACATCTGGCCTAGGTTCTAAAATTAATACATAATAAGAAATCTTTATGGAATTAAAAAATACCACTGGGTAAGATTACCACTGTTAACCTTAAATTTTCCACAATGTTTGTTAAATGTGACCTATCAGAAACCAACATAATGTCATTCAGTAAATCCAACAGACAGTTTGGCATTAAGACAGATTATTCTTTCTTCAGTTGTGTGTCAGCTAAAGACATTGGTTTGTGTATAGCAATCATGTTGTACAAAAAGCACATACCCAAATTGTAGACTCACACTCCATGAAGCGAGATGTTTATGCTATGAGAAGCAGGTAGAAAGAGGCCAGCCAAAAGAATAGCAGATTCCTGTCTCCTGAGATGGTGAACAGATTATTCATACAATTAAATATTCTCGCTCCTCTCTACCTCACCCACCTCTCTCCTCCCTCTAGCCCTCCCCCCTTTCTCTGGCTCTCTCTACTTTAATTTGTTTTTATTTTTATGAGGCACATAGAGTTGAAGATGTCTATAATGCAACTCTATTACAGTCCCTGGCAGTAAACAGAAAATTATGTAATCTAGTGAAAAGGAAAAATTGGTGTTTTTTTCTACATTTACATGAGCGTGATCACCTAGGTTTAATAGTCTAAAATACGTTTTCTAAGTTAGAGGTCAGCAAACTATGACCCACCTCCCATTTTACTGCCCATGGGCTAAGAATAGTTTTTACATTTCTGTATTGTGGAGAAATCAAAAGGATGTTTTGTGTCACATGAAAATCGTAACATTTAAATTTCAGTGCCCATAAATAAATTTTATTGGAACACAGCTGCATTCGTTGATTTCGATATCTGAGACTCTTTTCATGCTGTAATAGCAGAGCTGAGTAGTTGCTACAGAGATGTATAGCCTACAAAGCCTAAAAGGCACCATCTAGCCCTTTACGGAAAAAGGCTGTGGGCACCTAGAAAAGAACCTAGACCCCTAGAAAGGACTCTAGAAAAGAACCTAAAGCCAGAAATGGGACCAAAGGAAAGATTTTTCTTCTCCACCCCTCTTGAGACAGGGTCTCACTCTGTCACCCAGGATGTGGTACAGTGGCACAATCACAGCTCACTGTAGTCTTGACCTCCTGGGCTCAAACAGTCCTCCCACTTCAGCCTCATGAGTAGCTGGGACTATTGCTGAGTACCACTGTGCTGGCTAATTTTTAAATATTTTGTAGAGACTGGGTATTTCAGTGTTGCCCAGGCCGGTCTTGGACCCTTGGGCTGAAGGGATCCTCCAGCCTTGGCTGACCAAAGTGCTGAAATTACAGGTGTATGCCATCCCACACCTGGCCCTTTTTTTCCTTTTTTTTTTTTTTTTTTTTTTTTGAGACGATGTTGCTCAGTCACCCAGGCTGGAGTACAGTGGCGTGATCATGGCTCACTGCAAGCTCTGCCTCCTGAGCACAAGCAATCTTCCCACCTCAGCCTCCTGAATATCTGGGACTACAGGCGTTCACCACCACACCCAGCTAATTTTTGTATTTTTTTTTTTTTTTGTAGAGACAGGGTTTTGCTACATTGTCCCGTCTCTACTAAAAATAAATGAGCCGGGCATGGTGGTGGGCACCTGTAATCCCAGCTACTTGGAAGGCTGAGGCAGGAGAATCGCTTGAATCTGGGTGGCAGAGGTTGCAGTGAACCCAGGCTACTCTCAACTCCTGGACTGAGCAATCCACCTGCCTCAGCCTCCCAACATGCTGGGATTACAGGCATGGGCTACTTACTGTGCCAGGCCTTATTATTTTATACTAAAGGAAGAAAAAATGTTAGATATGATCTAGGATGTATATAAACAGTGTCAAGAGTGGCCAGGCGCAGTGGCTCATGCCTGTAATCCCAGCACTTTGGGAAGCTAAGACAGGAAGATCACTTGAGCCCAGAAGTTCAAGGTTACGGTGAATTACGATTGTGCTACTGCACTTCAGCCTGGGCAACAGCAAAAACCTGTCTCTAAAAACAAAATGGCTGGCTGTGGTGGTTCATGCCTGTAATTCCAGCACTTTAGGAGGCTAAAGTGGGTGGATCACCTGAGGTCAGGAGTTCGAGACCAGCCTGGCCAACATGGCGAAACCCAGTCTTTACTAAAAATACAAAAATTAGCCAGATAGGCTGGCCGCGGTGGCTCACGCCTGTAATCCCAGCACTTTGGGAGGCCAAGGCGGGCGGATCACGAGGTCAGGAGTTCCAGACCAGTCTGAACAACATGGTAAAACCCCATCTATACTAAAAAAAATATACAAAAGTTAGCTGGGCATGGTGGCACATGCCTGTAATCCCAGCTACTCGGGAGGCTAAGGCAGGAGAATTGCTCGAGCCCGGGAGGCAGAGGTTGCAGTGAGCCGAGATTGCCCCAAGGCACTGCAGCCTGGTGCCTGGTGATGGAGTGAAACTCTGTCTCAAAAAAAAAAAATAATTAGCCGAGTGTGGTGGCGGGCACCTGTAATCCCAGCCACTCGGGAGGCTGAGGCAGGAGAATCCCTTGAACCCGGGTGGTGGAGGATGCAGTGAGCCGAAATCGTGCCATTGCACTCCAGCCTGGGCAACAAGAGCAAGACTCCTCTCAAAAAAAAAAAAAAAAAAAAAGAGAAGCCACCCCTTACCTTGTTTTTGTATATCCTAAACTCACGTACATTGCTGTGCTCAGAAACCCCCATGAAAATAAGAGGCTTTGGTTGCTAAGGCAATAGACAGTCAATCTTAAGGCTGAACCACTTGCGAGGGCTATAGTCCTCCTCTGAAAAAGATTACTGTATTCTTCTAGGGACATAGCTGGGCAGATAGCATTGATAGCCACAGGGCCCTACAGTGTATTATTTCTATCTCTGTGGCGATGGCACGAGGGAGGAATGGTGGAATCTCTGCTGTTCTTGGCACACTGAGGGGTGTTTGTGCACATGTACGCTGTGTATTCCCTTTTCTTGTGAGGTATTAATTGTCCTGTGCCCCAGGGTGAGCATAGGCCTACACACGTGGCCACCAGTGGCTTCTGCTTCCATCTGCTCTCATCTGCAATAATCAAGCACTTCTTGAGAGCCACTGGATACTGGACCTACAGGCTTTGCATCTTCATTTTTAACATGTGCTCAACAGAAGGGCTCCGAGCTCAACCACAGGAAAATAGTGAACAAACTGTATATCTGGCTACAGAAGATTTTTCTCTGTCTTTGAAGACAGTGATCCTATGTCTGTGTCATTAACCAACTCTTCTTGCCTTTGGAAGGTCACATAGTGTAAGAACTGCCTAAGGGAGTGAAATAAACATCAGTATTGCTGCTGTCAGTTAGGTATCAAGCCCTTGTTATCCATCCAGCAACTGCGGAGTGTCTATGAAGTGAGTCGCTGTGCTAGGTGAATGTGACAGGCATTGTTTCTGCCCTCAGGTCCTTCCATGAGTGGAGGAAACACCTACGTAAGCAGGGTTGCCATAAAAGTATGCCGCAGTGGGAGGGGCATTTAACCCAGAAATGGCAACAACAGGCTTCCTGTAGGAAGTGACATAAAAGTGGACAAAGAAGGAGCTAGGCTTAGCTTCACCACCCTCCTATTTGGCTAAAGGCCGTTTGTTATCTGTTATTTCATTCGTCTTGTGGGAATAAGAGCATTTGGAAAATTTTGAAGACCTTTCATCCCTAATAGTTTATGATTCTGTATGACTCACATGATAAAAATCATTTATTTTGTTCATTGCCCTTAGCACTATCTGCTATTATATCTTTTTTTCACTCTTTATTATTTGTGTCTTGTTCTGGGCTATTTCCCTGACACCTAGAATTGTTTTTGGTACGTAGTAGCTGCTCAATTAAATATCGTTGAATGAAGAACATTTTGTCATACTCTTAATGTGACATTGTATATCACAGAAGTCCTTTGCAAATAATTGGCTGGAGAAGGGGGACAGCATCATTTTAAGCATTTGCGCATATCCAAGAAGCCTTTTTTCTAGGAATTCACTGTTTATTCTGAGTGGGGATGCGGCTCCAAAAGGCACTGCCAGCATCACCAGCCAAACATAACCCAAATACTCGGAGTGCCTTGATCAGGGATCATTCCACTACAAGACACAAACCTACTGAATCCAAAAAACAACCAAGGACAGGAAGTGCAGCCAGGCCTCACTGGGAATTGGGAAAAACATCAGGACCCACAGCAGGTGCCATATTCCCGTCTCCCCCAGTCTCCCTCCCTCCTGGTCTTAGTTTTTTTCTGCCTGTCTGCTTCCTTCTTAGTCCATCCTCTTTGTTAATTTTGTTTGCACAGGGCTCCCCTCAGATGGCACCTTCAGCCCCCAGTTTTCCAGGTTGCTTGCATATAGATGACCCAAATCCAGATTGTTGGAAAAAAATCAGCTTGGCATTTTTTGAATCAGTTGTCTACCTCAAATCAGTTACCTTTGGCCCTGATGATACAGAAGACTTAACTCTTCAAAACCAAACAAAGAACAATGGAAGGATGGAAAGGAAACATGTAGTGGAAGAAATGACTGGCCTCTCTGTTGGTATTACCATACATTTTCCTTCTGGAATAAGCACTAGGTCACTGGACAAGGAGATGATAAACGTGGAGTATGTTGGTGGCTCTCTCCAGCCCCCTTCACCAGATGCTCCTCCCAGGCCCCACCCCACCCGTAACAGACAAAATCCACCTGTGCCCCCGAGCCATCTCTGCTGCATATCACCTCTTGGGCTTTGTTGAAAGGTTGGAGACAAGGGTAAGGCATCTGGTGCCCCCATGGTCCCATTGCTTTGGAGACCAGAGGCAATTGAGGTGCTTTCAGCCAGAAAAATATAATTTAAGGGCTTGGCATCTGGCTGAGAGCAGAGACCTGTGTTGCCACGGCAATGCTTCGCTTCATTTAACAGCCGCATATCCCTGAGTTTGGTCACATCCACACTCAGGCACATATAGCACCCTGTCGGCAGCCTCTGCCATGCGCACACATTCACGTCTGGCAGAAATCCCTCTGCAAGATGCAAAGCCCATTCCCTGCACCCTCCTGTCATCATAGACACCCACACTTCCTCATACCCTTTCCTACAACACCTCGGCCCATCAGGTAGATTCCAGAAACACCTCCAGACAGCACAGAACACTCCAGGGAATTTAGAGTACTCTGTAAGTGCAGACCCTCTTAAACGGGCCCACACCATGTGGAAGGCTGCTGGGGTCCACGTGCTGCTTCAGATCATCAACATGCAGCCGCAGCTCTGTCTTCCTTTATAAATCTGTGTGTGTCATCTCCAACCCTTTAATGATGCCCAAGAGGATGGTAACGAGGGAGAAGAGCAGTGGTGGCCAGCGGTGCACAAATCTCTGTTTTCTTGAGAGCAGAAGTTAGCTTCTAGGGGTCAGGGACAAGGACCAATCCCTGCAGTAATTACCCAGAAGCCCCCAAGCCCCTACTGATATTCTGTTTCTGCCCCTCCCTTAACCCAGGAAGTGGTAAACAGGATAGATTAGAGCAGAGAGACTTGAAGCACAAGATTATTTATTGCAACACTATTTGTAGTAGTGAAAAAATAGGAATTGCCTAAATGTCCGTTAACAAGAACTGGTGAAATACACTGTGGCACATCTATACAATGATGTACCCTATGGAGGTTTAAAAGAATTATGCAATCCATGTGTATCACCTGAAAATACGTCAGTGTGTAAAGTGTGATCCCACTGATTTTTTAAACTTTAGCATATACACATGGATGTTGATAATGTGAAGAAAAAGGTCTGAGAAGCCTGGGCATAGTGGCTCACACCTGTAATCCAAACACTTTGAGAGGCCAAGGTGTGAGGATCACTTGAGCCCAGGAGTTTGAGACCAGCCTGGGCAACATAGTGAGACCCTGTCTGTACAAAAAAATAAAAAATAAAAAATTAGCCAGGCATGGAGGCACATAGCTGTCGTCCCAGCTACTCGGGAGGCTGAGGTGGGAGGATTGCTTGAGCCTGGGAGGTCAAGGCTGCAGTGAACTATGATCACGCCACTGCTCTCCAACCTGGGCAACAGAACAAGATTCTATCTCAAAAGAAAATAAATTTTAAACAAGAAAAAGGTCTAATAAGAGTGGAATTGAGAGGGGGTGATGGGGACAGTTTCTGTTGTCCTTTGCTGCATGACAAACTTAGAGGCTTAGAACAATAACTTGTTATTTTTCCTGATTCCGTGGGTTGGTTTGGTAGCTCCTCAACGGGGTTCCCCGAACTCACAGATGCAGCTGCATTCACCTAGCACTGGCTGCCAGCCAGGCTTCCCCAGGTGCCCACATGGCCTCTCATCACCCAGTAGGCTGGCGTAGCTTCTGTGGTGTCCCAGGACAGCATTCCGAGACCACCAAAGCAGAGGCAGCAGGACTCCTGAAGGCTGAAGCTCTAGAACTCAGCAGTGTCATCTCTGTCACGCTCTGCTGGTCAAGGCAAGTCAGAAGTCAGCCCAGTTCCAAGGGAAGAGGAAACCAACTGTCCCTGGTGACACGCATGGCATGGGTACATTGCCAGAGGGTCAATGGATTGGGATAGGGAGAATTTGTAGCCATAAAACAAACAACTGTGGGCACCTCTCACTTTTTACTCTATGTAATTCTCTACTTTGCGTTCAGGTCTTCCTTGTGTCCATTTGAAGAAAAAAATAAGTGAAAGAGGGAATCTAAGAGAAATAAGGAAGAATGATGAGGACTTTGTTGACACATAATTTAGGAAAAAATGTCAAAGATGACCTAAAGGCTACCAGTCTGGAATACTAACTCATAGCAAGCTTTTTGTTTTTTAAATCAACTGTGAAGAAGAGAAGATTGGTGCAGTGGCTCACGTCTGTAATCCCAGCATTTTGGGAGGCCAAGGCGGGTAGATCATCTGAGGTCAGGAGTTCGAGACCAGCCTGACCAACATGGTAAAACCCTGTCTCTACGAAAAATACAAAATTAGCTGGGCATGGTGACGCATGCCTGTAATCCCAGCTACTTGGGAGGCTGAGGCAGGAGAATTGCTTGAACCCAGGAGGCGGAGGTTGCAGTGAGCTGAGATGGCGCCATTGCACTCCAGCCTGGGCAACAAGAACAAAACTCTATCTCAAAAATAAACACATAAATAAATAAAAGAAGAGAAGATTGGAATATCCAAGGCTGGAGATGTGACATTGACTAGTGATTCAGTGGGTGAGAAGCATGAATTTTAAAGAGCAGAGGAAGAAAGTACAGCTGTTTTGCTGGATTCCCATTTTACAGGAAATAAATGTAATCAGCCTTTGAAATAGCTATACATATGCAGAAGATGTATATATTATCACCAAGCTATCAAAATGGATGGCAGGTTTTTCATTTTCTGCTGGTTCACTGTCACTGCTTGCTGGACATTAAGTAAATTCCAGAACCACATTCCCACCCATAAAACGAAAGGATCCTCCTTTAGAAAGTTTTTAAAATTATTTTTTAATTTTTACTTTTTAAAAAGACAGAGTTTCAGGCCGGGCGTGGTGGCTTACGCCTGTAATCCCAGCACTTTGGGAGGTGGAGGCGGGCGGATCACCTGAGGTCGGGAGTTCAAGACCAGCCTGACCAAAAATGGTGAAACCCCATCTCTTTTTTTATTTTTACTTTTTTTTTTTTTTTAAGACGGGGTTTCACCATTTTTGGTCAGGCTGGTCTTGAACTCCTGACCTCAGGTGATCCGCCCGCCTTGGCCTCCAAAGTGCTTGGATTACAGGCGTGAGCCACCACGCCCAGCCTAAACCCTGTCTCTATTAAAATTAAAAAAAAAAAAAAGGACGGGTTTTCACCATTTTGGCCAGGATGGTCTCGATCTCTTGACTTTGTGATCTGCCCACCTCGGCCTCCCAAAGTGCTGGGATTACAGGCGTGAGCCACCACACCCAGCCCTAGAAAGTTTTTTTTTTTAAGTGAGGATTTCACATGTATACAATATTCTTGCAAATTTGGTTTGTTCCATCAGCATGTATGATTTAACAAAACAATAGCCTCAAAGGTGGCCAGGAAAACAGAAAATGAAAACTTATTCTCAAAATAGCAAGTTCCCTGGAAGTATCGTAATTCTCTCTGTGTCCTGAGTGAGGGCCTCGTCTACGTACAACAGCCCAAGTTAACAGAGAGTTCCCAGGACACAGTAGGGACAGGCAGAAGAATAGACTATCAGAAAACACCGGAGATGCAGAAGTCATCTGGGCACTGACCCCACAGGGAAGAAATGTCATAGGCAGAGGACAGGACCACCGATGTAAGGAAAGGATATGACGGGGGAACCGCTTCCTCATTTCTGATGTTTCCTTCCCACAAAAGAAGCTTAATGAGTGGAACTTCCGGAACTCTCTCTGCCCCACTGCTCCCTCCTCCCCTGGTGGATGTGGGGAAGGAGCAGTGACTGTTCCCCCTGTTTTTTTGTTTGGGAGGAGAGGAAGATTGTGTGTTTGTTTGTTTGTTTGAGACAGGGTCTCGCTCTGTCACCTGGGCTGCAGTGCAGTGGCACGATCATAGCTCACTGCAGCCTCCGCTTCCTGGGTTCAAGCAATCCTCTCACCTCAGCCTCTGGAGTAGCTGGGACCACAGGCACGCATCACTACACCCAGTTAATATTTCTATTGATTGTAGCGACGCGTTTTCACCATGTTGCCCAGGCTGGTCTCATACTGCTGGGCTCAAGCGATCTGGCCACCTCAGCCTCCCAAAGTGCTGGGATTACAGGTGTGAGCTACCATGCCAAGCCTGTTCCTGGATATCTTTGGCTCAGATCCATACCCTTGCCTCTGTAGGGCATGATTCCACATATTGAGTAGTTTTCTCCCCTCCTTCTGCTTCTATTTTGCCAGAGGAGGTCTCTGCTCCACCCAGTGTTCCTTGGGTCTGTGTGAGTGTCTACCTAAATTCTGGGGTTCGGGATCATCAGGCTCAATTGGTTGAAGCCACATCCTGCAATTTGGCCTCTTATCACTAATGAAAGTGACATTTCA
Source organism: Cacajao melanocephalus (assembly GCA_963573385.1). Lineage (NCBI taxonomy): Eukaryota > Metazoa > Chordata > Mammalia > Primates > Pitheciidae > Cacajao > Cacajao melanocephalus. The sequence goes on along the minus strand of CAUYLG010017832.1, from coordinate 2,266 downwards.
CCTACCATATTTACTTTTTGTTTTATTTCTTGGCTGCAAAACCCAGGAAGGAAATAAGAGAGTGTTCTCTTGAAGCCTGTGTCAGTTGTTTATTGCTGCAAATATTGCCAAATTTACTTAAAATGATAAATCTTTGTGTTCTCACAGTGTCTCTGGGAGCAGCTTGGCTGAGTGGTTGGTGAGGCTCAGGGACACGCAGGAGGTTGCAGGCAGGACGTTGGTCTGGGCTGCAGTCGTGAGGCTTAATGCAGCTGGGGCATTGGCTTCCAACCTGGCTGAGGGCAGAAGGCCTCAGTTCCACACATGCGGGCATCTCCACAGAGCTGGCGCGTGTCCTCATAACATGGTAAGGGTCTTCCCTGAGCAGTGATCCAAGTGAGAAAGAAGAGGAAGTTCCAGTGCCCTTTATGACCTAGTTTCTACACGGGGACACCATCACTTTTGCCTTATGTTCTTAGAAGCCAGTCTCTGAGTCCACCCCAGGGGGGAATTGGACTCCCTGTCCTCAGGAGAGCAGCAAAGAACATGCAGATCTTTCTTAAAACCACAGAGCCCTCGATAAAAGAAAAGTGACTGGGCTCTCACATAAAAAGCCGGTCCAGAGTTGGGGAAAGAAGCCATTCATTCAACACTTCGGAATGAGGAAGCTGTTAGGCTCATACTGGCCGGGCGCGGTGGCTCACACCTGTAATCCCAGCACTTTGGGAGGCCAAGGTGGGCAGATCACAAGGTCAGGAGTTCGAGAGCAGCCTGACCAACATGGTGAAACCCTGTCTCTACTAAAAATACAAAAATTAGCCAGGCAGGGTGGCACGCGCCTGTAGTCCCAGCTACTCAGGAGGCTAAGGCAGGAGAATCACTTGAACCCAAGAGGTAGAGGTTGCAGTGACCCGAGATCACACCACTGCACTCCAGCCTGGGCGACAGAGGGAGACTCTGTCTCAAAATAAAATAAAGTAAAATAAAATAAAATAAACAAACAGCTCGGCCGGATGCAGTGACTCACGCCTGTAATCCCAGCACTTTGGGAAGCCAAGGCGGGCGGATCATGAGGTCAAGAGATCAAGACCATCCAGGCCAACATGGTGAAACCCCGTCTCTACTAAAAAATACAAAAAATTAGCTGGGTGTGGTGGCGCGCGCCTGTAGTTCCAGCTACTCGGGAGGCTGAGGCAAGAGAATTGCTTGAACCCGGGAGGCAGACGTTGCAGTGAGCTGAGATCACGCCACTGCACTCCAGCCTGGCGCCTGGTGACAGAGTGAGACTCTGTCTCAAAAAAAAAAAACAGCTCTTACTGAAAACCCACTAACTGCTCGGCTTTGTGCAGGATGTTGCCTGTGAAGGCAGAAATACTGCAAGATTCTTTTGCTTCAGGTCTGAGTGAGAGAACACATCCTTGAGAGACGCTCTCCTTTGCTTCAGCTCTCCCTACAGGCCCAAGGGAAGCACCTGCCCAGAGCCCTTGGGCCCCTTGAGCTCTGAGGACCCAGGACCCCAGCATCCTCTTCCTGAGTGGCCCCGAGCCTGCTTCTCAGCCTCTGCAGCCTCGTCCTCAGATTCATCTTCACACCTGTGTACACACCGCCCAAGCCTACAGCAGCTCTTGGTGGGAATTGACCAAAGCTTGACCCTGCAGGCTGGGCTCTGGAGTGTCCCCACTCATGGTGTGGGACTGAGGCAGGGCAGGAGAAGAGGGCCTCACCTCCTGGAAAGGAGATGATGCACAGAGGTCTAGGTGTCCACAGCACAGCGGGGGTGTTCCTTTCCTTCCTCCTCTTTTTTTTCTTTGAGATGGAGTCTTGCTGTGTCACCCAGGCTGGAGTGCAATGGCGTGATCTCGGCTCACTGCAACCTTTGCCTCCTGGGTTCAAGCAATTCTCCTGCCTCAGCCTCCTGAGTAGCTGGGATTATAGGCGCATCACCAGGCCCAGCTAATTTTTGTATTTTTAGTAGAGAGGGAGTTTCACCATGTTGGTCAGGCTGGTCTCGAACTCCTGACCTCGTGATCCACCTGCCTCAGCCTCCCAAAGTGCTGGGATTACAGGCTTGAGCTGTCGGGGTCGGCACGTCTGCCGGGGAGGCTCTTGGCGGCAAGAGGGTCCCAACCTGGAAGGAGAGAAGTGTGTGAGAAATAAAGAAGATAGACAGACAGATGGGGTCTGGAGGACTGAATAAGCAATGCCTAGACAGCAATTTTATTTGTGCATAGGGTCCCAATATATACTTTCAGCTTTCAGCAGCTGACGTCAACCCACATTGTTGATT
>CAUYLG010017831.1:0-162059 GCA_963573385.1 Cacajao melanocephalus | reverse complement strand
TGGAGAGTCTTGCCGCTGGAACCACAAGATGACTATGACAAAAGTACTGCCATGGCTGGCTCAGTGGCTCACACCTGTAATACTAGCACTTTGGGAGGCCAAGGTGGGTGGATCATGAGGTCAGGAGTTTGAGACCAGCCTTGCCAACATGGTGAAACCCCGTCTCTACTAAAAATACAAAAAACTAGCTGGGCATGGTGGTGGGTGCCTGCAATCCCAGCTACTCAGGAGGCTGAGGCAGGAGAATTGCTTGAACCCAGGAGGTGGAGGTTACAGTGAGCTGACACCGCCACAGCAATGGGCAACAGAGCAAGACTCCATCTCAAAAAAAAAAAAAAAAGTACTGCCATTCATCTTCCAAAAGAGGAAAGGGGCAAACATATAATTACTAGACCATAAAATGATGGCAAATATCAGTCCTCCAGACGCTATACCTGGTGCCATAGAGAAACTTGAGCATTACTGGGAAATCACTCTGTTGCAACTTCAACTTTGACTTAAGAAGAGCAAGTGAGTGAGAAGAGTGTATATATTGGGAGCAGGATCCAGAGACAGAGTTTCTGGTCCAAATCCTTACTCTCCTGCTTTCTACTGGGAGATCTTGCAAGTTAATTGCTTGACTTCTTTCTGTTTCAATTATTTCATCTGTCAAATGGAGACAAAAGCAATTCATTTTTCATGAGATTAGTATGAAAATTACAGCAGATCATGAAGAAAAGTTCTTAGCACCGTGTCTGATACATAAGTTCTCCATGAATGTTAGATATTATGATTTTACCAGGATCCTTTAAACCTCTGGCCAGGTATCCCCCCACAATCTTTTATCTCTTCTCCTCCCTAAATGTCCAACACAGGCCACTTCTCCCCTTTCTACACCTGCTATGCAATTCCTGGGGTCTCCACTTTGGAACGGGAGCATCATAGCTTAAGGGTCCTAATTCCTTTCTCTGCCTCTGGGTATCCCAAGTCTCTAACATGCCACTGCCATTGTCTGCTTTGCACCAATGACTAGCATATCGGGGGCAGATTACATGGAGTCCTACAGCCACTAGCCACTGCTCTGCTAATGAGTGTTTCTCTTAGAGGTGAAGAAGCCAGGTAGTCCCTGACTTGGAATACTTTAATAAACACCAAAGAGTCTCCACTGCCGAGGACATTTTACTCACTTACTTTCTAATGTCTAAAATTCTAGAAGATAGGACACATTCATTTGCTAAAATACAAAATTTCCAGGGAGAGGATGTGTAACAAGTCTTATCAGTCAGTACACCTCAGTATAAATTAATTTCTCAGGTTCCATTTCCAAAGGGTTAGATCAGGGGGAAATGTAAGGTGGTGGAAGACTTGGGCATTTGAGAAGCAAGTGAGAGTGAAAATGATCCAAATGAGAACCCTGGGGCTCCCAGAGATAGTTACTAAGGAGTTACCAGTTGGCACAGAACTTCTACTCCTGCTCCCAACTGGCAATGCTCAAAATGAAGCCCAGTAGGGTCTTCAGGGTCTCACCTTGAAAGAGAACAGCTTCCAAGCCTAGTACTGTAGAGTGTATAATGGTGACTTAAGTACTGCTCATCAGTGAACAATAAGTAATCAGTGTGCAAATTCAGCAGGCCTGAGCTCCAGCACCAAAGGCATTTTCATGAGGACACATCCTGCTTGGGGAATTTTGAGTGCCATCAGACAAGTCAAATGGCTGCCCTCCTCTTTACTCAAAGGATCTGAAATCCCCTGAACCAGTAAAAATGTCACTGTGACCCTTCTCGGTGTATAAGCACAGGAATGAGCACAATAGATGGGAAAATCCAACTGTACCTTATCCTGATGACATATTTTAAGGCAGCAGTGTTTAACTTTCTAGTTTTCACTCTTAAAAATAATATTGAGAACCCCAAAGAATTTTTGAGGATGTGAATTAACTTATCTCTACACATGTTTATCATTATAGAAGTTAAAGTAGAAAATTCTTTAAAATATTGTTTATAAATTCATTTTAAATAATAAAATGTTAACATAAATGTGATACATTATGATAAATAACTCATATTTTTCAAAATGACAAAAACACTGCTTGCATTTTTTCACATTTTTGCAAATCTCTTCGATTCTGGTTTCTTTTCCATTCAGATGTGATATCACTCACGGTGTAGCCTCTGGAAAATTCCACTCTACATACAAGAGAGAATGAGAGTGAAAAAGACAAATGACAACTCAAGATTTTTGTAAAAAATAGTTTTGACTTTGCAAATCCCCTGAAGGGGTCTCAGAGACCCATAGGAGGCCCTGACCCTACTCAAAGACCTCTTTTTTAGAGGAGTGTTGTAGGTGATTGGGCTGTTCCAATATGATCCACTCCTAGGCTTCTAAATACCTCAGGCAAGTCTTCAGGGCCCAAGGGGAAGGTCAATACAGCCTTTTCCTGGTTAAGGGTATGCCTCCATTAAAGATCCAGGAATCCTGGCGTTTGTAGAATAATTATGGACTAGCAAAGGATAAACCAGTTGCAGGTTGTGCCCCTGTGTTTGTGAGTCTGGAACCCAGAGAGGCAGCAGCTGACGGGCAGGGATTGAGAAGTAGCAGGATCTGTCTCTTAATATCTGCCCCGAAAGGGAAAGTCATGACGCTTTTCTGAGACTTCCTTTGTAAAATGGAAATAAAGTCCAAGTACTTCATGGAAATGACCTGATTTAATTCAAACACATAACACAGAAAATTTGGGAGGTAATCATCCTACTCTGTTTTACAGATGAGAAATCACATACACAGCAAAGTGCCCAGTAGACAGGAAGTGACAGAGTCTTAATTTAAAGCCGTGTTTGTTTGATCTTAAAACCCAGGCTTTTCCCAGTCCTGCTGGCTTAGTGAGGTGTCCAGGGTTGGCAGGGAGCCGAGAGAAGTGGAGGATGGACTTTTTTCTGGAAGTTTATCCAGAGCTAATGGCATGTGGTAACTATGCCAGGAATGTATGAGCACTCAATACCTAGTAACTTCCTGTAGGAGGGTTAGACAAAGTGGAAAAATAGAACAGCAACCTGGCCAGTGTACAGAGTGACCCAAGGGACAGTAAATGTCCCCACAGTATATGCTGTGCATGCATATATGGGGACCCTGAACTTTTCAACAGAGGGACGGGGGGAGGCTTTTTCCTTTTTTTTTTTTTTTCATTTAGACACACGGACACCCGGCATAATTTGCTGCAAAGCATTTTTCTCTCTCAGGACTTAGGAAAATGGAGTCACAGGTTAGCAAGCTAGATTGGTCAGAGCTTTAGTGAAGCAGCAAGTGACCTAAAAAAGATCTTCCCTAGGAAAAATGCAATAACACACTGTCCCTAGATAATGATGATATGCTGTCTCTATGCACTGCTAAGACATTTCAGAAATATTATGGGAAATAAGAAATGGATTTTTCATACAGCTGGCACCTTACTAAATAAATATATATTTCATACCTGTTTTGTTAATGAGAATTCAAAATGTATTCCCATATTGCTGCCAGAATATGTCCCTAAAGCACAGACAGATTGTTTCCATTCTCTTATGCAAAACATCTAAATGGACTTCCAGTTCGAGACTGCCTGGCTAACAGCCCTCAGTGCAACCTGTCCCATTTTCTCACTTTTAAAAGATGGGGAAAAAAAATAAAAACTCATTACTATGGAAAACCACCAGTGACAGTCTAATGTTAGAATCAGAAAGGAACTGACATTAATTGTAAGGCAGATGGAGCTGCATTAGGAAACACCAACCAAGGAACCCCCCACACCCATGCCACACTTAGACTAGTTTAAAAAAAAAAACAGAGATGGAGAGCCAGACAAAGGCAAGGCAGAGGCATGGAGCCCTCTGTGCCAGGATCTGGCCCACCAGACCAGGGGTTGCTAAGTTGTAGATGCTACCAGGCTATGAGGCAAGCAGAGGGTGAACTCTCTACTAGTCTCCACCTTCTGGAAAGGAAAACAAGTCCCAGGGGAAATATGGGCAGGATGTAGGGTCAGACATAAGATATGATGCAATGTGTAGTTCCCCAAATAAAACCCTGAATATGTGAGCTGGGAGAAGTCCTCTGAGTAACAGTGCCATGTTGAGAGTTGTATGTGCTGTGTGGGTTTTGGTGTCTGTGATGCGGGACAGGGAGTTGTGTACATGCACTTAACTGCAGTATTTAAGAGTCCTGGGAAGTCAGGCAATTGAAGAAGAAGAATTCCATCAGCTAGAGACCTCATCAGAACCTTGGAGTTGGCCTGGAGCTTTGCACATTGACCTGCCTCCAGATGCATGTCAGGAAAGTCTTATTTGTTCACTGTACAATGAACAGAAAACAGGGAAAAGAGTGATTTATTCACATATCTGCTTCTAATCATCAAATCTGAAAAGAAATCTGGATACTTTTTTTTGAGAAAAAATAGAGAAGCCATAAATAATTTGGAACTGTAGAAGTACACTTTATACCAAGAAAAAGGAACAACATCTGGAAGGCTCAGAAGAAAAGAATGTCTCTGGAAAAATATATAAAAATACCTCAGTGACTAGAAAAATGTATTTCAAGGAAATTTTTTGGTGTCATGTAAAGTTGTAAGAAGACATAAATATGAACAGTGTCATAAGCAAAAAGGGAGGGTAAAGGAATAGGATGGTATGAAAAAACAAGAACGATCAAGGAGCAATGCTTGAGGCAATAATGACCAAAACAGGTGCATTTTGTGATGCATAAAATTCAATCCATTCCTGGAAAGACAAATTTGAGGTGCATTTCCAGAATGTCAAAGGAAAGGATAAGGAAATGAAAACAATGAAATAGGAATGGAAGATAGCAAAGAGTGTTCCTAGAAGAGAAACAGGAATAAATGAAAGAGAAGCTGAATCAAACCTACAATAGAAGAAACCTTGAGAACACATGGATGCAGGGAGGGGAGCATCACACACTGGGGTCTGTTGTGGGGGAATAGGGGAGAGACACCGGGGGGTAGGGAGGTTGGGGAAGGATAACGTGGGGAGAAATGCCAGATGTAGGTGATGGGGGGATGGAGGCAGCAAACCACATTGCCACGTGTGTACCTATGCAACAATCCTGCATGTTCTTCACACGTACCCCAGAACCAAAAGTGCAATCATACACACACACACACACGTTTCTTTTATACATATATATATGAGAAACCCTTCCTGAGCTTCATAAAAGAGGGAGGAGGAGTCTTGTGTGAGTAAATTCCTAGGGCTCACCATTTTCAAGCACAGTAATTAGAATGAGACTCCACCTCCACCTTCATCATCACATCTTGCCAAACCATTTTTATTCATTCTCCCAACTAACACTTATTTTATTCCAACTGCATGCCAGGCACTGCAACTATAAGGGTTAAAGAAAGAGGCCCCAAAGTTTCAGGTAGCACAAAATTATGTATTTATAATATGCACAATGACTTTAGATTTCTTTGTAAAAACAAATATATCAAGACATTGTAGAACAACATTTGTAGTTTTAAGAGAATAGTTTATGGCTCAGAAATTTCATATGCTCCCAAATTACCTTTTATATATGAAAGCAACAGTTTTTAAAATTGTGGCATTAATATTAAATGCTTTAAAAATAGTTAAATGTGTTCTATAACCAAGATAGAATTGGAACAGAATTAAAGTCCTAAGACTAAAGAAGTAATGGTATAGGTATTCTGAAATTATTAAAATACAGATAAGCATAGATAAGCATAATTGGTACAATATAGTTATAAACTGAAATGATATCACAAACATTAGACTGGGAAAAGAATATATATAAATGGATACATCCTTAACAATTCCTTTTATTTTATTTATTTTTTTAGAGAGAAAAGGAGGGGGAAATGGTGGAGAAGGAGAAGAAGGAAGAAAAAGATGAATGGTTTTATTAGTAAAAAAAATTTCCCAATGAATTATTTAAGGATGGGTATAATGGTTTCTAAACAAGAGTATAATTTACAATATTAGTAACAAAGTGAAAAAAGTTAAAGAATATAAGAATAAAACAATAATGGAGTTGCTTATATGAACAAAACATACCTACAATGAAATGCAATAGAATAATATAGATAAAATCCATCCATAGGTTAATAAACTGTAATATGTTGCATATGTAAAAAAAAAAATCAGAAGTTATAACCAGATACCATAGGACAATTCTACTTTGGAAAAATGTGTCTATAGGTGTATAAATAGAAAAGAAGGTCTAGAAATCTCTGCAGCTAAATGTTAACTATTGTTACATCTGGAGGAAAAGATTTTGCATGCTTATTATGTTCTGTTTTATGTTAATTTGTTTGGAGCTCATCTGGATTTTTTGTTTTTCTGCAAGTTACATTTAAAGGATTCAAACAAGGCTATGGTATACTTATATTTGTAAGGGTAGAGACAGAATTGCAGGGACCAGTGTGAGAGAGAAGGTAATTGAAACAAACCAAGTGAGAGGTGATGGTAGCCTAAATCCAAACAATGGCAATAAGATGGACAAAAATGGGCAGACTTGAGCGATCCCAAGATGAGGAACTGATGGGGTGGGAAATTCATAGATATGGGAGTGTGGCTGCAGGTAATGACAGTTCCATATGTCAGCATCAATGTGGATGGAAGTGTCTTAAGCCACAGGAAGATCAGTCTGGGAGGAGTTGGCAAGGCCTCTTAGAAGAAATCATACCTCTTTTGAGCTTTAAAGGATAAAGAAGAGTCAACCAGCTAGAGAGGAGAGGAAGGCCATTTAGCCTGAAATGAGTGTTCCATTATTCAACCTGTCTCACAGTGGCCTTTCTTAGCCAAATTGCAAACAGAGTCACCAAATTTGAATAAACATTTTTAAAGTGAGAGGAAAGCACTGATCCTCATGGAATCTGTGAGCAAATTAAGCCAGAGCAAATCCATCCATCCTGGCTGCAGCAATCCCCAGATAATGCTGCTCAGTGCTAGGCTGCTTGGCAGAAAGGGGTTATTCTCTGTTATGTGCCTCATTTACTCACGAAACGAGAATTTCTGGGAATCCAGGATCAGCCAAGCACAGCACAGTTACTATTTCTAGGAAGATTTCATTTGACCTCAATTACCTACAATAGCAGAGCAATGTCCCATTGTCCAATAATAATCACCATGACCTTCACTGGGTCTAGGTGACCTTCCCCAAAGACCTGCTCCAAAATATCATCTAGCAGATTGGAGCTCCTGTCAGAACAAGAAGAGTCACCACACTGGCAGGATCTCCCTGAGGACACCAAGTGCCTAAGAATTTGAACAAAGCATTCTTTTCTGTGCAGGAGGAAGGGGGCACAGGATTTCTAAATAGCAAAAAAATAAAGATGAATTGTAATTATCTATCTTTAGCAGACATCTGAAGTAGAAATAGGTCACTGGGATTTCCATTTCAAATCTCCATTGAAATTCTTTACCAAAAAATTTCTTTTTCACTTGATCTATCCAGCCTTTTTTTGAGGGGGGTCTCACTATGTTTCCCAGGCTAGACTTGAACTCCTGTACTCAAGCAATCCTTCCACCTCAGCCTCCGGAGCACCTGGGGCTATGGGTGTGCACCCCCACTGCACCCAGCTCAGCCCTTTTTATCAGCTATAATTTATAACCACAATAGTAGTTATAACAAAATAATATGAATGTTTGTTACCATTTGTCAGGCTCTGTTATGAATATATCTCTATCTTTATAACAATCAATGAAGACGCTAACTCAATTTCTACAGATGTCAGAGAGAAAAATTATCCATTGGCTGAACCAAAACCCATCTACCTTCCACACTGAGTTGGTCTTTTATTTTAAATAAATATGTTATTATCAAGAAAGGAAAACATCCATTATACTTTCACTTTCACCTTTGCTTTTAAAATCATCCAAACCCGAATTACTAGCTCATTTCTCCAAAAGTATAATTAATATTGACTTTCTTTTTATTACTTCCTATAACTAGATCTTGAAAAATGGTACGGCTAACATAAAGGAAAACTTCTGAACAGTGTAGCCATATAGCCATAGAAACAGATTGAGAAAAATAAACCTGAGAACTCTACAAAGAGAATGCATGTTATATAAGTTTCTCCCTACCTTTGTTCATAGCTGGATGCAAACTTATTCATTTCTACCCATAAGCCCACATGGCTTTACTTCCTGACATCTGTTCTCTCCTCCCAGGATCAGGAAGGCTTATCCCTTCTGATAAAGTGTGAAACATTTGTCGGGAAAAGGTAGGTTCAGAGGAGGAGAGAAAGATGACATCCTGATTCCTAGATCTCAGGTGGGACTCAGGAAGATAGATTTGTTTAAACTCACCCTTAAAGTTATTCCTCCTCAGGTGATTTTGGGACAATGCTTTGAGAATCTGTGGAGTGGAGTACCTAGTACTCTGCACATAGTGATGAGGAGTCTGAGGTCAAATCCTACCTCCACAACCAATCAGCTGAGTGAATTTGGCAGGTCAATTCACTGGCTAAGCCTCAACTTACCTGTTTTTGAAATGGAGAGTGGTGATATAAGTGCTTAGCATAGTATCTAGGTTACAGTAGCCAACCAATAAATGGGAGTGATAACTATCATCATTATATTACATGAAAAGTACAAAACAAGTAGTACCATAGTATGTAACAAAGTCCTCATTTTGTTGGGAAAAAAGTGATTAAATTAAACCCCAAATATCTGTATCCTATGGGGTGAGATGAGGAAAATGTTCAATAGTAATAGACAGCAAAGTGTCACCAAGCTACCCAAATGGATGATCCATTTAAATTTCTACATGGAAAAGGAACACAAAAAGGAAAGGGACCTCTGAAACCCTTCTAAGTACCCACACACACAGACGCACAGACACACAGACACACACACAACTCTCTGAACACTGCCACCAGAGGGTAAATGTAGATACAACTTTCATAACCACCACTGAAATCACATATATTCCAAGAGGAGAACATACTTGTAAAACTAAAACTTATTAAGATACTATAGCCAAAATGGATGTCACTATGCATGTTAGAATATCAATAATAACATTTATGTAAAATTTACTACATCCCATCAACCGCCCCAAATCCTCTACCATGATAAGATTATGCTATCTTGACAACCACTCCTACAATTGAGGATACTGAAGGACAGAGATATTAAGTAATCTACTCAGGCTGCACACCTCACAGACAGTGGAACCAAAACTCATACATAAGTTAACACATCTCAAAGCCTGTGCTCCCAAACACTTGTTAAGAACATAATGAGGTCCTCAGAATGTGGGCAAAATCTGGTAGAGAGATGGTTTTCTGCCCCATACCAGCTGTTATCACTAGATTGTTAGTAAAAAGGAAGTGGATCAAGAGAATGAGAAGACAAACCGCAGGCTGGGATAAAATACTGGCAAAAGACAGACATCTGATAAAGGACTACTGATATAGTTTGGCTGTGTCCCCACCCAAATCTCACCTTGAATTGCAATAATCCCCATGTGTCAAAAGTGGGGCCAGGTGGAGATAATTAAATCATTGGGGCAGTTTCCCCCGTACTGTTTTTGTGGTAGTGAATAAGTCTCATGAGATCTGATGGTTTCATAAATGGGAGTTCCCCTGCACAAGCTCTCTTGTCTGCCGCCATGTAAGATACGACTTTGCTCCTCCTTCACCTTCCACTATGACTGAGAAGCCTCTCAATCATATGTGGAACTGTGAGTCAATTAAACCTCTTTCCTTTATAAATTACCTAGTCTCAGGTATATCTTTATTAGCAACGTGAGAACGGACTAACACAACTATGGTACAAAATGTACACAGAACTCCTAAGACTCAACAATAAGATAACAACCCAATTAAAAATGGGTAAAAGACCTGAACAGACACCTCACCAATAAAGATACACAGATGGTAAATGAACATATGAAAAGATGCTCCCACATCATATGTCATCAGGGAATACAAATTGAAGCAACAGTGAGATAGCACCACACATCTTTCAGAATGGCCACCAGCCAGAGCACTGACAACACTAAATGCTGGTAGGGCTGTGGAACAACAGGATTTCTCATTCACTGCTGGTGGGAATGCAAAATAGGACTGTCACTTTAGAAGACAGTTTGGCAGTTTCTCACAAAACTAAACATACTCTTACCATATAATTCAGCAATCACACTTCTTGGTATTTATCCAAATGAATTGGCAGCTCATGTCCACACAAGAACTTGCACTTGAATGTTTATAGTAGTTTTATGCATAACAGCCAAAACTTGGAAGCAACCAAAATGTCCTCAGTAGATGAATGGAAAAATAAGCTATAGTATATCCAGAGAATGGAATATTATTCAGCACTAAAAACAAATGCGCTATCAAGCCATGAAGACATGAAAGAAACTTAAATGCATATTGCTAATTGAAAGAAGTCAATCTGCAAAGGCTACATACTATAATTCCCAAGTATATGACATTCTGGAGAAAATAAAACTATGAAGACAGTAAAAAAAATCAGCAACTTCCAGGGATTAGGGAGGGGGAGGGATTAATAGGCAGAGCATGGAGGATTTTTAGGGCAGTGAAACTATTCCATATGTCATTATAAGGGTGTATATGTGTCATTGCACATTTGTCTAAACCCACAAGATGTACAACACCAAGAGTGAACCCTAATGTAGACAATGGACTTTGGGTGATGATGGTGTGTCAATATAGGTTCAACAGTAAGAAATGTACTACTCTGGTGCAGGATATTGATAGTGGGGAGTGGCGGTTGTGCATCTGTGGGAGCAGAGAATATACAGAAACTCTGTACTTACTGGATTTTGCTGTGAACCTAAAACTGCCCCCCAAAATAAGGTTTTTCTTCTTAAATGATGTATATTTGCCAATTATGCCTTAATAAAGCTGGGGGATCAAAAGAAGTGGAGGCTATCTTCAAACACATGTGCAGCCTTTTACAATTCATTTATAAACAGGATCTCCAGGAGAATTATGTTTATCTTGTTCACTTTTTAAAAAGTCATTCTGAAAAAGCAATACATTCAAAGGAAGTTGCAAATATAAAGAGGCTTGCTGTATTGTGAAGTTTTCCGCAGTGGTTTTTGCATAACATTTAATGTAACTCTAGTTTGAGATGAAAATCAGGACACTGACATATGTATAATGTATGTATAGCTGGACACAACTTTGCTACCTGGGTAAGTTCATGTAGCAATCACCACAATATCTTGTTCAATTTTCTCATCCAGTGCTGAACATGATTCTCCATAGCACTCTTAAGTGAGTACTTTTAAGTCAACAAACAAATAAGCAAGTGAATGAACAGATGACTGAATCCATGACATCAATAAAGAGCATGTGGTTCTTCTGATTTGCATATGGGCTCAGTCAATCTCACAGATCATTTTTATTTGTCTATAATCTTGAGCTGAGAGCAGTCTATTAAATACATGGATTGGGAGCATGTTACCACACTATTAAGTGCCCTTTCTTCCACTTCAGCTGGAGCCTATGTGAGTTTAACTGCCATCCCCTCAAACATCTTTATTGAAACAATATAACATAAAAATTGGGGAAAATATTTTTTTTAATCCCTGATGATAGAAAAGATAGCTATCCATATGGTTAAAAAAAACCTGAGGCTTTCTTGTCAGATTCAGAACAGGTGAGATGGAAAGCCACCATATGGGAAGAAAAAAAACTGCCGTTAGAGATGGAAAGAGATACCCATCAAAACTTCATCTCAATCCCCATACCAAAAGCTGGAAATAAAAAATGTTCTAGGTGCCAGTTACAGAGGAAATGCACCAGACTCTGTCGCTGGAGCAGGTGATCAGAGAGAGCATCCTCCCAATCTATCCTGGGCCAAGGAGGCATGCTAGAGACGGGCTGGGCTGAGCTGAATGCATAACGCGGGGCGCATGCTGGCACAGCCAGTTCCCACCTGAGCCAGTGCTGCTAACTGGAGAGGTGAAGTGCCTCAGCCCCCGACAAAGCTCAGAAGCTCCAGGTGGAGCAAACACTCTTGCCTTAGCCTCAAAAAATAACTGGACTTTAATCTGGCTAAATGGAACTGGAGAAAATTCTCCCCCCACTCTTGCCTGTTTACCTGAGTTTTTTCGGGAATCATCCAAGCAATTAAACAGGAGTGATATCATCTCTGAAAAACATAATTTCAGCTACAGGTTTGCTACTATGAACCTTTGGTATTATGACCTTTGAGAATAACCTCTCTGCTGGGCTTGAGACCCATGATAGCTACATGTACTGGTTTTCTTCTCACAAGAAACTGATGGGCATGAAGACCGCAATGACTGACCTATCTCTCTGTGCTTTTTCTCAGATAAGCTGCAAATAGAAACAAAGAGAAAAGATTAAATGCCTGTAAATTCTCAGTATAGCCCCTCTTTGTTTAGAATGCATTTCTGCCTACCTTTTATATTTCTGTTAAAGAGTAGAGAGAAACTTACTCCTCCAACTCTCAAGAGAAGAATGAAAGTTAGATTAGAATCCATAGTGGACCCACAGTTTCTGACCTAAGAACATCAATACAGGAGTCCAAACCCTTCCCACCTCTTCTTTGCTACAGTCATCATCCACTCAGAGGTTCAGCTCTGAGCAAACCTTCTGAGCCTCTCCCAGTAAGTCTTATCAACACACAGTCTAGAACCACCCTGACTGTTTGAGAATCTCACGAAGGGTAGCTGCAGTGCTAGTGATACCTGCAGACTGCTTGGCCTTGTACTTGAGACGGAGTAAAGACAAGGGAAATCTCTTGATTGTTCTCCATTTGCCCCTTTGTGCCTTGAAATTTCCATTCCATTGTGAATAAAAAAGTCAAAATGTATTCAATCTCAGAGAGGTGCTGAATCCCTGAATTTCACAAGTTGAGAGATCATGAAAAAATTGACCACCCTCTGGAAAGATGCGAAGAATTGAAAAAATTAATGAACACATAAAGAGTCTGTATCTATGACTCTTATTGACAATGACTAAAGGAATTTATCTGAGTAATTTAGATAATTCAATTCAATAAGAAAACAACATAATAAAAGATATAACTGAAAAATTAAATGATCAATTTGGAAATGATACGATTAAGAAGAAAAAAACAAGATTGTTTTTGAAAAATCATTGGGCCTAATAAGACATGTAATTAAAGAAGATGAAAACCAACAAATATAAAAAGTAACTAGCTTTTCATTACACTATCAATAACCAATTAGAAAATATAATTTTAAAAAACAAAAGGTTAAATATTCAGGAACAATTAAAATACAAAATGCATGCAAATAAACTTTTTGTTTTTGAGATGGAGTCTCACTCTGTTGCCCAGGCTGGAGTGCAGTGGTGCCATCTTGACTCACTGCAACCTCTGCCTCTCAGGTTCAAGTGATTTTTCTCCATTAGACTCTGGAGCAACTGGGACTACAGGTGCCTGCCCACCACACCCTGCTAATTTTTGTACTTTTTAGTAGAGACGGGCTTTTGCCACATTGGCCAGGCTAGTCTGGAACTTCTGACCTCAGGTGATGTGTCCATTATGGCCTCCCAAAATGCTGGGATTACAGATGTGAGCCCCTGTGTCTAGCCATGAATAAACTTTAAAAATAATTGTGGTGGCTTATATGAAGAAACTTGCAAAAGTTTACTGAGTGACATTTTAAAAGTTTAATAAATGAAAATACATTCAATGTTCCTGGTAAAGGAACAGAATTAATGGTCAGAAACAAATCCAATATATATAAGAACCTAGGATTTTTTAAAGTGCATTCGAGATGAATAGAGAAAAAAGGGATCATGTCTCCAGCACATTAATGTTCCTGCTTTTCTGAACACACTTAACTCTGTGCTGCCTGAAAAACCTCTGTACTTGCTGTTCCCTCTGACCTGAACAGTCTTCCCTCAAAGCTTATCTCTGGTCTCTGCTCAATGTTCTTTAAAAGGATAGCAGTATCTTGAGGTCTTTATAACTTTGGGGCTTATCTATGGCTAGCAAACGTAGGGCATAAGTGTGCAGAGTATGCAAAGCAGGAAGGCTCTCAATGTTTAAAAATCTGTTTATTTGGGTTATGTTTAAAACAATTAGATGTGTAAAAAATTGAGTGTGGTGCTAGTGGGCATTTGAGCTAACAAATCTCAGCCTGCTGTGAAGAAGTCATGAACCCAGCAGTAATATATGGAAGCCATTTTGGCACATTTGCATAACACACCCCACCCCATTCTCAAACTCCTCCCCCTTCAGTTTTTAGTATAGCACCTATCACTCTGTGACATTATAATCTATATCTATTGGGTTTTGTGTCTATTATCTCATTAGAATGTTAACTCCATGGAGGCAGGAACCATGTCATCATTGTTCATTGTATTTTCAGAACCAAAAAAAAGTGAGTGTCTGAACAGAATGGAAACCTAATAAACATTCACCAAAGGAAATAGGAGAGGAGATGGGGCAGGGAGGGAGTATGCTAAAATAGGTTAAGTTTTCTAATACAGCCATAAAATTATTTTTAAGAAAAAATTTCAATAATTCACATAGAAAATATTTTTTTAAGCATGACACCAAGGCACAAATCCTTATAAAAGACTAACAGATTTTACTGCAAAATATAAAACTTACAAACTTTAAATTGTAAAATTAAGATTTTTTAAATATAAATAAAATTATAAATGAATAAAAATGTTTACAATATAAATAGTATTTACATAGCTGATCAAGAGTTAACATACTCACTAAAAAGGACTCCCTACAAATAAATAAGCAGAAGATAAATACTTAATAGAAGAATAAACACAAATATAGAAACAAGTAAGACACTTACTTGTGTAAATGCAATTCACCAGTAAACCTATTTTAAATGCTTAATTTTGCCAAAAACTAAATAAATGAAAAAAATAACAATGAGTTGCTAAATTTTCCAATAAGAAAAGGTTTTTAAAAATAAGAATTTTTTTTATTTTATTGGAAAAATAAAAAAAAATTCTTATTTTATTGGAAAAATAAAAAATTTCCAATATGAAAAAAATGTAGGTAGTACATTAGTCCATTTTTATTAAGTAAACCTAAAATGGTATCAACAAAATATTTAAAAGTATCCCTGGGTTATATTTTGCTTTTTGGTACTTTCTAATTATTCACCAATATGTACTAGTTATATAATTTAAAAAAGTGATTTTACATAAAAAATAAATAGTATGGTAAATTGTTGGCTCCTAGAGAAGGCCACTCTTGGAAAATAATGCCCCAGTACTGAAAACTGTGTACATTAAGTTGCACCTTTCAGTAGCAAAAAGGAGGGGGTTATTTTTCACTGCTTTAGATGAGGGCCAGGAGCTGAGGGTTAATAGTGCACAGATAAATCTTGAAGGACAAATGAGGTTTTCTATGTGGCCAATGGAAGGAGAGATTATAGGCAGATAAATAGAACATGCAAAACGAGAGGAACACAAGACAGCATGGGGCAATGTAGTATCAAAATGAAAATAAGCAACACAAGGCCAAGCGCAGTGGCTCATGCCTGTAATCCCAGCACTTAGGGAGGCCAAGGTAGACAGATCACCTGAGGTCAAGAGTTCAAGACCAGCCTGGCCAACATGGCGAAACCCTATCTCTATTAAAAAATACAAAAATTAGCCGGGTGTGCTGGTGGGCACCTGTAATCCCAGCTACTCAGGAGGCTGAGGCAGGGAGAACTGCTTGAACCTGCAAGGCGGAGGTTGCAGTGAGCCGAGATTGCTCCACTGTACTCCAGCCTGGGTGACAGAGCAAGACTCTGTCTAAACAAGCAAACAAAGAAAGAAACAAAAAAAAAGTGACATTTCACTTGGAATTCTCAGTTTGTATAATTCACAACTGATACTAAAAGTCTATCATGTAACAGGGCTGAGATTGAAATTCACCTCACTGGTTATGAGCTAAAGACAGGGTTTTTTATGAGACTTACAAAGAAAATGTCAGCAAGAAAAGAAAAGACACGTTTCTCTCATCTCTCACTCTGGGGAATGCTGGAACAGGTCACGAGATTACCTTCTGGGAGAGGGACCCAGCTCTCTTTCTCACTCATTAAGCAGTTGTTCAACTTTCTAATATAGCAATAGATAGCACAAGTTTATCAATGAGGGGAAGCTAGTGGTTGGGGGAGGAAATGGACCACTTTGGCACCAGGCAGTATGATTTTGACGTCATTTGTTTAGCTGCTTAG
Source organism: Cacajao melanocephalus (assembly GCA_963573385.1). Classification (NCBI taxonomy): domain Eukaryota; kingdom Metazoa; phylum Chordata; class Mammalia; order Primates; family Pitheciidae; genus Cacajao; species Cacajao melanocephalus. The sequence continues at coordinate 145,904 of CAUYLG010017831.1, read as the reverse complement.
GAAAGCCACTCACCACCAGCTTAAGATTCAGGGGAAGCTGAGATCAGGTGCAGCCCCACCTCCTGACATGGGGAAAACACATTGTCCTCACTCATTCATCGTGCAGGCAACGCGGGGAGAATTTCCAGGGTTGCTTTTGGACTGCCCTGTTTGTGGTACCAGAGCTCTATGACATTTAATTAATTTTAATTTTACTGAGGCTGGATTTGACTCACCCATGCTTGAAAGGCAGGGTGCAGAACACACCACTAAACAAGCAAATGAGTCTGCTGACCACCAGCAGTCACATCTTAACTTGACTTCCCTTCATGTATTTATCAACACACATGCATGCCCATTCACACAATGAGTAGCCACAAAGAAGTGCTAATTCCTAATGATGGTGGTGGCCATTAAGAAAGAAATTGGTAGTTCTTGAACAGAAAAGAGAATTTCTGGATAACTGACAAAGAAGAAAATTATTAACACATCTAAAAGTGTGAATGTAAATAAGTACAGCATTTGGGGAAAGTAAAGGTGATTTGTGAAGCCGTTTTAATGATTTCTTGAATGAATTCAAAAATTTCTCATCAATTTAGAAATTAGACAAATGATGAAATGGTGGTTAACAGTGTTAACAGGTCACTGACTCATTGTAAGAATCCATGCAGAGAAAAAGTACTATCAAGGCTTTGGAATAGCATATGCTGCAAAATAAAAGTTAGTTGAAATTTTTAGGAAATATTTTTCTTTGCAGAATTTAGATCATAAGGCTTTGTGAACAGAGGGCTTTTCATAATCACACCTGTATACAAATGTAGACTCAATAGGATTAACATCATCATTCTTGGTCAGTGTTACTATAGAAATGTAATGCAATATTTGTGTAGGTTATTTTCATGACAAAGTACACTGTAATTGATATTAAATTACATTACTTTTGCATTTATAGAATCTGTGTGGAAGTCACAGTTTTTCCATTATAAGTTACTGCTTTCTATGGAAAGAAATTACAAGAAAATGGAGTTTCACAACTGTCTTGAAATATTTTTCTTTTGAATGCCAAAGACTACTTTGGTACCACAATAGAAAACTGGGAGGGGAAAGGGACAGAGAGAATATTGAGGAGATGGACAATGATGTTGTCTTTAAAGCCGTGCAGAGGTTAGGGTCACAGGGGAGTCACAGTCATGGGAGTAACAGAATCAGATTAGTGTTTTACAAATATTCCTCTGAAAATGACATGGAAGATAGATGGGAAAGAAACTGGATTGGAGAAGACAGGTTGACAACTTGGGAAACTAATTTAGTAGCTCTGAAAGGATGATGAAGATCTAAAGTAAGCTTCAAATCCACTGGTCCTCAACTTTACCTAGATATTAGAGATGGCCAAAGAGCTTCTGAAACTACAGATGTTGAATATCATTTCAGATCAATTATATCTGGGAGTGACATCTGGGTATCAATTTGTTTAAGTTCCCCAAACAATTGTGATGCAAGGTGAGAACTGAGAATGCTACTCTAAACCAAACAAGGCAATAACTGTGGATACATTCAGAAAGCATTTAGGAAACAGATGATGACTGAATGGTGGGAATGGAGAAACAGGCAGGGCTCAACTTCCAGATGTGTGTCTTGAACAGTTTGGATGATAGGATAGAAAATAATAACATGAAAAATATGGAGAACCTGCTCAAAGCTGAACACATTTCAAGCTTTGAAAAAACGCTAAGGTATAATCTCTTCAAAATCCAACCTGCCCTCCAAGCCCACAGACTGGGAGTGGCAATCAGCAAGGAAAACCTCTATTATTCAAAAAATAATCTTTTCTGTGGTTGGGAAAAGTAAATCTTCTCAAAAGTCATAAGAGAAAAATCACTTGCCTAAAGGTGCTTGTTCTGAAGGAAGATCTGGATGTTGAAATAGCAGCATCCCATTATGAAGATTTTGCTCCTAGGTGAGATAGATTGATGAGTTCTTCAAGACTGAGATGGAGCAAGTATCCTCAGAGGATAATGTTTCTCAAAAAAGCGGTCTAAATGACCACAAAGTTTTATAATAATTATCAGATTTCAGTCTCCTTGAAAACCCATGTTACCTCCAAGTGTGTTCTCTGTCACCTCCTGCTGGCCTTGTATTTTCTCTCTTAGCTTGCCCTTTTGGTTGTAGTTTTTTGTGAGATGGTGTTTTGCTCTGGCGCAATCTCCCCACAAGGGACCTCAGTATCAGTAGGCATACCTCACCCTTAGAGCAAGTAACCAGTCACTATGTCCATGGATGGACTACTCTGATTGGCCAGCTCTAGCTCATGAGACCACCATAGGTGGGAAGAAAAAAGAGTCAATACCACTTCAATCATGTGGATGAAGACCTAGTTGGGGGAAGGATAACTGAGATAGTGCTATTAGAAGAAGAAATATTTTTAGGGTAAGCAAAAACAACAGATGATGAGTAAAACCTCAAAAGAGTCCCTCCACTCCCTTGGCCCTCAGGAATGATTCATGGGTAACTATTTCCTCTCTGGTCTCCATGCATCCATGCACAGCCATGTGTGGAGGCAGAGACAACCATGCTAGAGAAGAGACCACCCCAGAAGACACAGCTAAAAATGAAGGTAAATTTGTTGTGCCATTCTTGGCAGGGCCATCTCTATTGTTTATTATCCTAGAGCCCTGTTCCCCTCCTCTGTTTTGCTGACCTTGATAAAGGAGCACATGAATATATGTTTGGAAATACATCTATTTCTACATACCTTATGCCTTCCCTCCAAAGAATAAATTAAGTGATTATTAGAATATAAGAGCTGAAAATGTGACAGCTATCTGCTCAGAATCCAGAGAAAACAGAGTGGGGCTTATGAAAAGTAGTGCTTAATTAGTTTCAAAAATCCTAAAACAGAATTTTCAACTGTTTGTTTCTTTGAAACAGTAGTTAACGTTTTGATACTCTCCCCTGAGGAAGTCATCTAAGACTGCTGATAAAGCTTTTGGCAAAGAGCTTTTCATTACAGGGCTATTTATAACAATAGAAAACCATAAACAACTTAAATATCTAGCATTGAAAGAACAGTTAAATAACAGACGGTAAATCCTCATAGCTAATTTTATGTACCATTACAAACAATATTAACAATAAATTTGTAATAATATAGAAAAAAATCTCAAAATGAATAAAAAGCAGAATAGAAAAATATATATGCACTATAAACTCCAGCTATATAAAAAAGTGAAGCCTTACATTAAAAACAGGGATGAGAAAGATCATTCAATAATGCAAATAAGAGTTGTTTTGGTGGTAATAAAACATATATGATTGTCATCTCCAAACTTTCTGCTTTCCTCTAGTTTGTATATGTTGGGAAAGAATAATTTTCCCAAATAACTTACCCATATTTAGTTCTCAGTCTTTATCTTGGTTGAGCTGTCAGCAGAATTTAACACATCTGATCACTCCCTCCTCCCTAAAACACCCTCCCCATCCCTATTTATATGTTGTCTGACACACAATACTGTGAATTCCTTGATAGCGGGTACTGTGCTGTACTCATCTTTATCTGCTTTTTCTCTCCTTACCCAGATTGAATTCCACAGTCATTGTTATTAGGCTGTTTTTCACATCCTCAACTTCCTTGACCCTGCCTCTTTTCATGATATTACCTGGCAAAACTACAATCCCGCTTCTTCTTTCTTTGTATCCACTCAGGAGAACAAGGCTGGAAACACACATACATACACACACACACACCCCCTACAGACTCTCCTTGCTTGCTTACTCTATCTATCTACCTCCCTCTCTGGCTGCTGTTAACATTTTTTCCCTCATTTCAATCTTGGTGAAGTTGATGATTATGTGTCTTGGGGTTGCTCTTCTCAAGGAGTATTTCTGTAGTGTTCTTTGTATTTCCTGAATTTGAATGTTGGCCTGCCTTGCTAGGTTGGGGAAGTTCTGTGTAATATCCTGAAGAGTGTATTCCAACTTGGTTCCATTCTCCCTGTCACTTTTAAATACACCAGTCAAACGTAGATTTGGTCTTTTCACATAGTCCTATATTTCTTGAAGGCTTTGTTTGTTTCTTTTCACTCTTCTTTCTCTAATCTTGGTCTTCTCACTTTATTTCATTGAGTTGATCTTCAATCTCTGATATCCTTTCTTCCGCTTGATTCAGCTATTGATACTTGTTATGTTTCACGAAGTTCTCATGCCATGTTTTTCAGCTCCATCAGGTCATTTATGTTCTTCTCTAAACTGGTTATTCTAGTTAGTAATTCCTGTAACCTCTTTTCAAGGTTCTTAGCTTCCTTGCATTGGACTAGAACATGCTCCTTTAGTTCAGATGAGTTTGTTACTACCCATCTTCTGAAGCCTACTTTTGTCAATTCATCAAATTCATTCTCTGTCCAGTTTTGTTCCCTCACTGGCAAGGAGTTGTGATCCTTTGGAGAAGAATACGTGTTCTGGTTTTTGGAATTTTCAGCCTTTTTGTGCTGGTTTCTCCCCATCTTTGTGAATTTATCTACCCTCGGTCTTTGATGTTGGTGACCTTTGGATGGTGTCCCTGAGTGGACATCCTTTTTGTTGATATTGATATTATTCCTTTCTGTTTGTTAGTTTTCCTTCTAACAGTCAGGCCTCTCTGCTGCAGGTCTGCTGGAGTTTGCTGGAGATCCCCTCCAGACCCTGTTTGCTCCAGACCCTGTTTGCCTGGGTAGCATGAGCAGAGGCTGCAGAACAGCAAAGATTGCTGCCTGTTCCTTCCTCTGGAAGCTTCATCCCCTCCAGATGCCAGCCAGAGCTCTCCTATAGGAGGTGTCTCCCAGTCACGATACATGGGGGTCAAGGACCCACTTGAGGAGGCAGTCTGTCCCTTATTAGCACTCAAATGCTGTGCTGGGAGATCTGCTGCTCCCTTCAGAGCTGTCAGGCAGGGACTTTTAAGTCTGATGAAGCTGTGCCTACAGGCCCCCCTTGCCCCAGGTGTTCTGTCCCAGGGAGATGTGAGTTTTATTTATAAGTCCCTTCCTGGGGTTGCTGCCTTTTTTCAGAGATGCCCTGCCCAGGTAAGAGGAATCTAGAGAGGCAGTGTGGCAGCAGTGGCCTTGCTGAGCTTCAGTGGGCTCTGCCCAGTTCAAACTTCCTGGGCTTTCTTTACACTCTAAGGGTAAAACCACCTACTCAAACCTCAGCAATAATGGATGCCCCTCCCCCCACCAAACTCAAGTGAGTGTCCCAGGTCAACCTCAGACTGCTGTGCTAGTAGTGAGACTTTCAAGCCAGTGGATCTTAGCTTGCCAGGCTCCACGGGGGTGGGTTCCGCCAAGCCAGACCACTTGGCTCCCTGGCTTCAGCCCCATTTCCCAGGGAGTAAACGGTTCTATCTCACTGGCATTCCAGGTGCCACTAGAGCATATACATAAACTCCTGCCACCAGCTCAGTGTCTGCCCAAATGGCTGCCCAGTTTTGTGCTTGAAACCCAGTGCCCTGGCGGTGTAGACACCGAAGGGAATCTCCTTGTCTGCCAGTTGTGAAGACTGTGGGGAAAGGTGCAGTATCTGGGCCGGAATGCACTGTTCTTCCCAGTACAGTCTCTCACAGCTTCCCTTGGCTAGGGAAATGAAATCCCCTAACCCCTTGTGCTCCCCAGGTGAGGCAATGATCCACCCTCCTTCAGCTCACCCTCCGTGGGCTGCACCCACTGTCAAACCAGTTCCAATGAGATGAACTGGATACTGCAGTTGGAAATGCAGATATCACCCACCTTCTGTGTCAGTCTTGCTGGGAGCTGCAGACCAGAGCTGTTCCTATTCAGCTGTCTTGCCAGCAAACCCCTGGTTTTGGCCATTATTTCTTTAAATATTCTTTCTGTCCCTTTCTCTTTCTCACCTTCCTTTAAGATACCCAGAGGTGAAAGTTCAGGATCCTCTCATGTCTTTTTTGAGAGTTTGTTCAGTCCTGAGTGTGCATTTGAGCTCCTTGATTCACTTATGCATATTAGTGCTTTTGAAAATTGTTCCTCCTCCATATACCTTCTTTTCCAATCTCATTCTTCCTAGGATTTTTGATCTATTGTTTGTCCTGACTGTTATCACTTGCCCCAGGCTGCTGTGGATAATACATTTAGCTTGAAATATTTTTCACAAATGTGGTTCAGGAAGCTCTATGACCCTGAGCATATTCCAAGTTAGGTAAAACAAAGGCACACTTTGCACTGATCCTTCAGGGAGCTGCCAGAAAGGTCAAAACACACCACCAAAATTCTTCAAGAATAAAAAATCTATACTATCCCCTGCAGCACTGGCAAACTAGAACAGTATCTTCATGGCCACCACTACTCTGGGGAGGAGGGGTGGCAATCAGGCAATTTTAAATGCTCTAACACTCTCTTACCACAGTGCTGCAGTTCTTTCTTCATTAATCTTCCCCTGGTTGTTGTTAGTTTTTCACTGTGTTTCCTAGTTCTGTGAAAGTTGATTCTACTGGTTTTTGCCAGCATTCGTTGCTGGATGTATGGAGTCTTAGAGCACCCTACTCTGCTCTACAGTGTGAGCAACATAAAGAGACCCCCCCCCCCAAAAAAAAAAAAAGAAAAGAAATAAAGAATCTCAAATTATTTTCCATAAAGCTTGATTTTCTCTGGAATTCTGATTAAGATTACAAGCAATAAAAGAATCAAATTAGCTGTATTCAGTAGTCCTCCCTTACCCACAGTTTCACTTTCCATGGTTTCAGTTATAACAGTGCAGTAGAATGTTGTTCATTTCTTTATGTGCCTGATTTATAAATTAAATTTTATCATAGTTATGTATGTATGTGTAAGAGAAAACATGGTACATATAGGGTTCAGTACTATCTGCAGCTTCAGGCATTCATTGGGACTCTTCAAACGTATCCCTCACAGATAAGGGGGACCTTTTGCTCCTTAACCAAGTGTTCTCCCTCCACCTACCCCTGTCTTAGCATTTCTATCATTACATAATTCTCTATTTAGACAACTGTATCATGAGGTTTTTACTGCCACAATGCATGTTAATTAGGAAATGTGAAAAACAGAAAGTTTTCGTCTATTTCTTGCTCTTGAGTTTTAAGTGATTTAGAAAGAAAAATGAAAACCAGGCTATCTGGACCCAAGAATGGGAAAGAGTGAGGAGTATGCAGAGAGGAAACAAGAGCTTAAACATGGAGGCATTTCTAAGAGAGCGATCTTAAGCCCAGTACCACCCTAGGGCAGACACTGATGGGAATTTGGGGCATAAGATAGGAGCTACAGGTTGGAGAACATCACCCTATCCACTTTCTCCAGAGACAGTCCAGAGAGTGAGTAAGGCACAGGGGACCTCTTCTGCATATTGAAAGTAAGAAGAAATGTCTATGTGAGTGTCTAGGCAGAGAGCTTGAAACAGCCACGTGTGGGTCTCTGCACCTGCAGCCTGGTGCAGGGATCAGAAGAATGTACTTACTCTGAGCAACAAGAGCCATGCCTTTGTGACAAAGCCTGTGGCCCAACAAGGCCCTGCAGTTGGAGCAAGGAGGCACCACTTTGATCTGCTGACAGCTAAGTGCAAGGTGGGAACAGAGATATCTCAACAGATGCCAATGATAAGAGATGACACCAAGGACCAGACATCTTACACACACACACACACACACACACGACTTGATATTGCATACATTTTCTAAAGCTTAAAGATGACTACAAGCACAAAGAATAAATACTTAATTGCCTGCAATTAAGTTTATTTTTTATGTTTTTGAGATGGAGTCTCGCCCTGTCACCTAGGCTGGAGTATAACGGCACAACCTCGGCTCACTGCAATCTCCACCTCCCAGGTTCAAGTGATTCTTCTGCCTCAGCCTTCTGAGTAGCTGGGATTATAGGCATGCACCAACTCACTTGGCTTTTTTTTTTTTAATCTTTAGTGGAGAATGGGTTTTACCATATTGGCCAGGCTTGTCTTAAACCCCTGATCTTGTGATCCACCCATCTTGGCCTCCCCAAGTGCTAGGATTGCAGGCATGAGCCACTGCACCCAGCCGCAATTAAGTTTTTGTTATCCAGCACAGTAGGAGATTTTACTAGCAATTAACATCAGTTTTAGCAAATGACAAATGTTATTTTTATTATACAACTACAAGCAAATATGTAATGAATGCTCAGATTCCAGGACTCCATACCTGGGGTGATGGGTGGGACAAGTCAAAGAAGGGATCTGGACATTGCTGCCTTGCTGCCTTCTTTATATGGGGACCATATCACAAATGAGGCTCACTGCGGCTCCAGTCATGTTTACTGTGTAGCAAGGCTCTTGGCCAGAGAACGTAATTGATGTGCATAGAGCTGGAGCTCTTGCCAGCTCTCAGTGGAAGGGCCTCTAATTCAAAGAAAAAGGAGTTGGACCTCCGCCAGTCATGTACCTGTTATGCTTTCATATAGGCATCAGTCAGACCCTGATTTCGGTCTGACAAACCAGAAAATATAAAACCGTCAGGATCAAGGCACACTCTTTACTGGGAGTGTTAGCCTGGTAATGGAGAGGAATGTTATTGCTCTAAGCAGTTGCATAATATCTATTGATCAGACCTCTAGGAAGCTGCTATTCTTCATGCCAGCATCTGGCGGTAAGGGAAGACTATTTCAGGACTCACCATCACAGCCTCTTCACACTCAGGCCATGCCACAGTCATTAACACAGCTTCAGAATGGGGCAGGAGGTCCCCAGGGTGACCAGACAAGAAGCAGCCTCAGGAGGGGGCCAGAGCATGAGACTGGGGGTGGGGGCAGCTGGGTTTTATTTACTCTTGGCTGTGTGACCTTGGGCAAGCTGCCAGCCCATTCTATTCCTCTCCACATGCCATACCACCTGGAATTCCTATATTGCTAAGTCACTCCTGGGCCAAGGTTTGATGTCCCCATTAAAATGCAAATGCTGTTGGGAGAGTAAGTGGCTTCAGTTATTAGCCCTGGAGAACTAGTTCATCAGTTCAATTTGTTTACAGCTGAGAACTCTCAGTTTCTGTGGGTGAGGAACTGGGGGAGCAGGTGGAGGAGGCTTTACTGGGGTGGGGAAATCTGCCGGGGAGTGGAGTTGGGGGAAGGGAGGGTCTTTGTCAATCACTATAGAATCCTAGACAGGTAGGTCTGGGAGGCATAGCATAGGTCATTGCTTGCATCTTCCCCCAGTACCTGAATCCCTGACCAATGGAACTGAGGATCTTTACTTAATAACCTCTAGTGATGGGATAATCACCTTCTCCTAAGGCAAGTTACTTGGAACCTCTAAGATATTACTGAGAAAAGACCCTGAGCCCAGCCTTGAATTAGTCCAATGTCTAATGCTTCTCCCAGGTGACAGCCCTTGAAAGTGTGTGACAGGCACCATGCCCCCCTGAATCTTCTCTTCTCCCAAATAAATACTACCTGGTCCTTCCTCTGCAACGTGTGTGACCCAAACAAAGCTGAGCCTCTGTGTGGCAACACTCATCCTGATGTTGTAACCGCAAACCTTCAACTTCAATCTTAATTCCTGGGAATGGGGGAATGTGTGGGAAATCGCATGAAACAGAGTACATAGCAAAATGTTTTAACATTTCTCTTGATTCTCTAGCTCCTTATCTCTTTTCTCAAAAAACCCAATGCCCATCAGTGATAGACTGGATAAAGAAAATGTAGTATATATACACCATGGAATACTATGCAGCCATAAAAGAACGATGAGTTCATGTCCTCTGCAGGGACATGGATGAATCTGGAAACCATCATTCTCAGCAAACTGACACAAGAACAGAAAGCCAAACACCGAATGTTCTCACTCAGAAGTGGGAGTTGAACAATGAGAACACATGGACACAGGGAGGGGAACATCACACACCAGGGCCTGTTGTGGGGTCAGGGGCTAGGGGAGGAATAGAATTAGGATAAATACCTAATATAGATGACAAGGTGATGGATGCAGCAAATCACCATGGAACACATATACCTATGTAACAAACCTGCACATTAATAAAGTATATTTTTAAAAATCTCTTTCTAAAACTTTCAAGGTAAAGGGAAGAGGGTAGAAAGGGGAAGCAAGGTGAGGAAAGGAAGGAGATCTTCATTATTAGGAGCCTATGATGTTCCAAACACTTGGGACATTTAATCTTGGCAAAGTAAGTATATTCATCTCAATTTTATAAGGTAGAAACGAAGACAAGATATGTAAGTAAGTTACCCAAAGTCACAAAGCAATTACTTGGCAAACAATGGATTCGGATAATGACTATATCATAGGCCAGGCCCAATTACACTCAAAATAATTCACATCTTCCTGAGAGGTAAGCCCTGGGGACCCAAGAGGAGGTTGTTGAATAAGGGCAGAAAGTGCAAGGGAGACAAGTTGCCAATCACAGCTTGCCCCCGATTATAATAACTAATACAATTAAAGCTCAATTTCATATCCTTGGAAGGTTTCCTTCATATTCCAAGGCTGATGAGAAATTCATATTCTAAGAACGGGATCTGTTGAATGATTAAAATTCAGGCCTTAATTAAATCTTTTAAGATAACTCTTTCTGTGTTTGCCCTTAATCTTTTATTTCTATCTAATATTGTTCTCGGACCAAACTGAGGGTCAGGCTGCTGTTTCTCATGGCTCGGGCTGCCGTTTCTTGTGGCTTAATAACGAGATGCAGTTGAACTGGGGAGGATGAGAGCTTTGTTTTTTTTTTAAGTAAATAAAAACATTTATTTATTAGAAAACAAGGAGATTGCCAAAAATATATTCCAAAGTGAAAGTAGCTCAACACGGTTCAGTTAGGCTAATTTAAGAGAAAGGCCTTACATTTTAAAAATCATTTTAAAATCAATATATGTATTCTTTTTTAAAAAATGAGACAGGCAAATATTTTACAAGGGGAACATGAATGCTGTTCTGAATTACAAAAATGCTGTTCTGGCTAGGCGTCTGTTCTTGATGAGCCAGGAGTGGTGGTGCGTGCCTGTAATCCCAGCTACTAAAGCGGCTGAAGTGGGAGATCACTTGAGCCCAGAACCTCTGGGCTGTAGTGTGCTATGCCAATCAGATGATTGTACTAAGTTTGGCATCAGTACGGTTACCCCTCTCCCAGGAGCAGGTGACCACTAAATTGCCTTAGAAGGAATGAACCAGCCTGAGTCAGAAACCAAGCAGGTCAACATTCCCATGGTGATCAGCAGTGGGATCATGCAAGTGAACAGCCACTGCATTGCAATGTGAGCAACACAGAGAGACCCCCTCTCAAAAAAGAAAGAAAGAAAGAAAGAAACCTGCAATCCTAGTACTTTGGGAGGCTGGGGAAGGAGGATTGCTTGAAGCCAGGAGTCCAAGACCAGCCAGGGCAACATGGCAAGGCTCAGTCTCTACAAAACTAAGAATAAATTTAAAATAAACATAAATAGAAAATGAATTTTTTTAAAAATTGATTTTTAAAAGAAAGAAAAAATAATAGAAGGCTTTGGGGATCAAGGCAGCCCAAAGGGATTCCTGGAGTTTCAAGCACAAAATAGGCATCAGAGACTTTATCTGGATCTCAGACCAACACTAGAAGAAAACCTGGACATTTTAAAGCCCTTAAATTCACTTTGACAGTTTTATGAACATTTGTTGAAACCTTGCCATGTCCAAGAAAGTCACCTAGGATCAAAACTTTTTCCCATCTCCTCTTCTCCCCCTATCATTTTCTGAGGTCTACAACCCTTTGTAGTAGGTGGTCAGCCGGACATAGGACTAGGTTTATCAAAACTTGCTCTCAGGAAATAAAAAGAAGACAAGAAATACAATATATGCAAGAACACATGTTCTTGTACATCAGTAACTGTCTCTGAATAGTCTGTCTCTGGATTCTGTTTGATGTAAGAGTGGTTGCTTCTGAGGAAAGAATTGAGTGACTAACAGTCAATTGGTGGAGAAGGGTGGCTTTTTTAGTTTTAGTTTTAGTTTTTATTGAAGTATGAAGTCCGATCCTGTGCACATAAGTATCAGCTGACGAATTTTCACAAACTGAAGATACCACTGTAACTAGCACTCAAATTAAGAAATATTACCAGCTTCCCCCATGCCCTCTCCTGCCAATTCCCAGTCCCACCTTTTCCCCCCACCAAGAGTAAGCCCTGAGGCACAGATAGGCTTCACCTAATTTTTTTAATTTTTTGTTTTTATAAAAAGCTTTATTAAACTACTCACATAACAATACAATTCACCCATTAAAATCATAAAATGCAGTGACTTCCAGTATATTCACAGATATGTATAAACATCACTGAATTCAATTTTAAAACATTTTTATCACCTCAAAAAGAAAGGTAGTACTTTTTAGCTATGACTCCCCACCTCACATCCTCCCCAAGCCTAGCCAACTACCAATCTGCTTCCTGTCTCTAGGAAATTGCCAGTCCTCTACATTTCATATAAATGGAATCATGTAATATATTGTCTTTTGTGATTAGCTTATTTCACTTAACATAACACTTTCAAGGTCTATTTTTGTTGTAGCATGGATCCATATTTCATTTTTCATGGCCAAATATATTCTATCATATGGATATACCACATTTTGTTTATCCATTCATCAGTTGATGGATATCTCAGTGGTTTTCTACCTTTTGGCCCTTAGGAATAAAATGCTGCTATAAACATGGATGTACAACTTTTGTGTGGACACTTTTTTTTTTCTCTCAGGTAACTAGGAGCAGAATTGCTGGGTCATATCGTAACACTGTGGTTAGCATTCTAAGCAACTGCGGTTTTGCATTCCCTCCAGCGGTGTATGAAGGTTTCCATTTCTCCTCATCCTTACCAACATTTGTTATTTGGGGATTTTCATCACAAATACATAAAACAGCGGTTACCAGAGTCAGTCAGGGTGGGAGGGAGGAATGTGGAGATTTAGGTCAAGGATATAAAGCACCAAATATGTAGAATGAATTAATTCTTTACATAAGTGGAATCTCACAATATGTGAGCTTTTGTTTCTGACTTCTTTTGCTCAGCATTAGTTCAGGAGATTCATCACTGTTGTTTCTTATAGTTGCAGACTTTTACTATTCTTTACAAAAGGAAGTAAAAGTGTCTATATATCCTTGAACAGTCCGGGATACATCGTTTTGTGAGCTACTTGTTTTTATTATTTGTGCTACCTGAATTTTGTATTGTGTGCATGTATTACTTTTTTAAAATGTCCTAAAAATACTTTCAAGGGCTTTTAAACTAGGATCGGAAAGTTAGCTCCTTCCCTACTGCCAAGTAGGTAGAAAAAAAAGACAGTAATAGCTAATATTTACTGAATGCTCACCGAGCCAACTCTGGGGAAAATAATCTTTTCATATATGTTTGCACTTAATCCTCCAAATCACTCAAAGGTATAGGTATTCTCATTACACTCATATTAGACCTGCAGAAACTGACGCTGAAGGAGGTTGAATAGCATGTCCAAACCATACAACTAGCAAGTGGGGAATCACAGTACAAATACAGGTCTCTGACCGTAAAGCCTGGGCATTCACCCTCCAGTTACACAGCTCGGATTACACCCAGCTGGGAGTTCAGGGAGCCTGCTAGACATGGGGAGGAGGAGCTGAAATGAGAGCACCTGAAACTGCCAGCTCAGTCCAGCTCAACAGCTCTGATTGTTCCTTTCCCCCTTCATATCCTAATTAATCAAATGCTCTTGAACATGAAAGAGAGTGAGATTGGATTTTTTGTTAAGATGAAAGAAAGGAATCTATTCCCATCTGGCACCTTCAAAATGCTCCTATTTGAGCCAGCAGGGAGCACTTAGTGCAACCTTCACGGCATTTTAATAATTTCCCAAGAATTCAGGGAGATTTAGCAATGTCACAACCAATCTGGATCCACCAGCACTTGAGAATAATGGAAAGAGCAGGGGTCTAAGGTCTAGGGCCCGGGTCAACCAACTTTCTCTGTAAAGAGCCCGATATTAAATATTTTAGGCTTTGCAGGTCCTCTGATCTCTGTGTCAACTACCCAATTCTGGCATTGCAACATGAAAGCAGCCACAGAAAACACATGACCAAACTGGCACGGCTGTGTGCCAGTAAAACTTCATTTATGGCACAGATATTTGAATTTCATATAATTTTCATGTGCCTGCGCATGTATTTCTTTTTAAAAAAATATTTTTCAACCAGTAAAATATTTAAAAGTTATTCTTAGTTTGAAAGCTGCACAAATAGGGGACAAAGTTTAGAGACCTGAATTCAAATCCTCTCTCTACCATTTGTAATTTCTGTGGCTTTCGACATGTTACATTCACCAAGCTTCATTTCTCTCTTGAGGAAATGAGCAGAGCAGGTGGCATGCATTCAGGGCCTCCCTTGTGGCTGGCACTGAGCCACATCCTTTATATGCTTTGCTGAATTAAATCCTTATAATAACCACAAAAGTCTGAAATTATATGATTGCCTTCCTCAGATAGTTATAATGATTAAGAAATTATGTGTATAATTGTGCCTGAACTGGCCTCCACAGCTCATTGAGTTTGATGCTTCCTGTTGCATGCAAAAGTTTCCATGTTGGTTCGATGAGAGCATGCCTGCTTTTTTTTTTTTTTTTTTGAGCCCGATTTTCACTCTTGTTGCCCAGGCTGGAGTGTAATGGAGCAATCTTGGCTCGTTGCAACCTCCGCCTCCCGGGTTCAAGTGATTTTCCTGCCTCAGCCTCCTGAGTAGCTGGGACTACAGGCATGCACCACCACACCCGGCTAATTTTATATTTTCAGTAGAGACAGGTTTCACCATGTAGGCCAGGCTGGTCTCAAACTGCCGACCTCAGGTGATCCGCCTGCCTTGGCCTCTCAAAGTGCTGGGATTACAGGGGTGAACCACCACACCCCACCTGCCTGCTTTTTCTAATACCTGTGATGTTTTGAGTCCCTATATTTGTATTGCACTTAGAGTGAATAATTAACTATATTATTCTATTTAACTACAGTTACACCAAGGTCCAATTTACACTCCAAATTTCACTGAACCAAAAGCTGAGTTCACCCTTTAAATAGTCACTCCTTCCACTAGCTTGGTGCAAAAGTAATTGTCATCACTTTTAATGGCAAAAACAGCAATTGCTTTGGCGCCAACCTATATATATGTGCACAGTAGGCAGTTTGGCTCAGACACACTTGTTCAAAATATTGCATTAAGAAAGGTAATATATGTTAAACACCTAGCCAAGAGCCTGGGATGCAGGTGTCAGCCAGTGTTTGTTCCCCACTCCCTTAGTGGCAAAGATTAGACTTAGCTACTTTTTGAGAAAGGTGAGTACCACCAGAAGGACAAGGACAGGGCCTTATCAGACACACCGGAACACATAGCCTTTCCAAGGAGTAAATCCAACATATTTTGTGTGTGAGTTCTGGCTCTGAAGCCTAGCCTGTTCTTACACTGATCCCCCAGCTTCTGCCTTGATCAGTCACCTACTAGTCTGGGCGTTGCTTCCTCTCACTCTGCTATCTAGTGACCCAACCTTAGCCAAAACCCTCCAGCTTTCTTCTTTCTTCTGACTGTTCTGCTAGTCTGCGCCACATACCTGCTCCTACCTTCCGATGCCTCTGTTGAGCTTTGGCTCCATTCCCCACTCAGCACCAACAACTCACTTTGCCCCAGTATGGGGTGCAACAGCTCAGACTCTTTTAGATGTCTAATCCTGGACACCTCCATTTGCTTTATAAGCACAATGTAAAAAGAGTTTCATTGCTAAGAGCCCCTCAGGAAGCAGAAGAGTAGAGTGGTGAAGACAGCAATCATCCTCTGGAATGACTCTAACTGGTGTTTCAATGCCAGCTCCCCTGCATACTAACACTTGGGTGAGTTACTTACCAGGTCTATGCTTCAGTTTCTTCATCTGTAAAATGGAGGTTGCAAAAATATCATCTATCCAATAGGGTTACGGTGATGATTAAATTAGTTCCATAGAAAGTGCTGGCAGCAGTGGTTAACACGTAATAGACACTTTGCATGTGTTAGCTGTTATGTCTGTTTGCTCTTAATAGCAACTATATTTCTGAGTCCTAGATCGCCCTGGAGAGTATGAAGTTCGTGGTGTTTCATAGGAACAGACATTAGCCCACTTGCTGAATCTCTCTCTGAGCTAATAACACATACGTTGGGTAGTAGTTTACCAGGAAAGCCTATACTGGTCTGAACGAGAAGAAACTTGCCGAACAATTCTAAAACTCACTTCTCAATATAACAGCAGCCCTTGCTCAACATGTTACCCATATCTTCAGTACTGTGTAGAGGTCACAGCCATCACATTCTGTCAACTCTTCCCCTATGGGTTGAGCAACCATATCATGTGTCTTCCCAACCAGGACATTTTTCATTTTTAGCTTCTTGTTTTGACATAATTTCAGGATTACAGAAAATCTTCAAGAGTAGTACAAATACCCCCATGTATTCTGTACTCACATTCCTGAAATGTTAATGTTTTCCATATTTGCTTTGTCATTTTGAGGGAAGGTGTTCTTCTGAGTCCACAAGGGGGCGTAGTTTTAAGGGGGAGAACTTCCCCGTGCCATGCCCTCCTCCCATCACTCTCCATCTGGGAGATTTAAGGGTTTATGTTTACATTTTGCGGGTGCAGGCAGAAACTTAAGAGTCAATCACACCAGCGGAAGTTCTAAGGAACTCCTTTCATTGGCCTGGGATCTTAGAAAAGGTGGGGGTTCCTCCCAGGCTAAAAGTCCCCTTCTTCCACAGCCCTTCAGACTCCATGTTTGGGTCCCCTTCCACGAACACTCCCTTTGTGGAAACATCTTTCTCTCTCCTAGATTTCCCCTCTGGAGTCCCCTTCCACACTCTCATGGAAGCCTGTCTTCCCCTCCTAAACTCCATCTCTCTCTATTCCCTTCCACTCAGCGTGGAAGCTGCTTTCCTCTCCTGGATTTCATCTTTCTGGATTCTCTCACTCAGTGTGAGAGTTAGCTGTTTATTTCTCTCTCCTCCTTTTTCTCTCAGAAAAATCACTTTCTACAAACACTTTTGAGTCTGGCATTAACTGCGCACTGCGCCATGGTCCCCTCTCTCATTCTTGAGAGGGCAGGAGACCAAGACCCTGGAGAAACGTCCTCTCAGGGGAGCTGAGGGCACCCTGAACCCCAATATTACATTTTGGCGAGCCAGCCAGGAGAGGGGTACACCAGAAAAAGGGGTACAGCCAGAAGAGGGGTACAACTGGGAAAGGGGTACAGCCGGAGAAGACAACTTCAAAATCATGAGTAAAACCAGCCTCATTCTGTCCTGTCTCTTTAAGAATACCTGAAGCGGCTGCAGCCAGGCAAGGCTCAGGGAACCGGAGCAGAGGCCCCCGAGCCTTGGAGGCACGACCCATCCCGTCTTAAGTGGCGTGGGCCAGCAGGAATTAAAAGCACAGGTTTTTTACCTTCAAGTTCTCTCTCTGCTTTCCGTCTCCTTCTCTATCCTTCCGATATTATCTCTGGAACCAAAACCTGAGGGAATCTGTGGAGTGGAGAAGGGGAGCACTGCCCCCAGGGCCTTTCGCGCCTTGCTGGTTCGGAACAGCCCACCCCGGGAACAGGAACTGGGACCTCCTGCAGCTCAGCTGTGCAGCACCGCGAAGCTGAGCTGGAGAAAACAGCAGGGAGGGGCGAGGTACAGCCCGAGCCTGCAGGGGAGCAGGGAGGACGCGGCCTGGGGCATGGTTCTGGCAGGCCTCCCTGGTGTTCCCCAGTCCCAGGCAGCAGTGTAAAAAAGCTTCCCCAGGTCGCTCGCCTGCTGGCCGCGCGTCCCTGTGTGGGCAACAGCTTGGGGAGTGGCCCAGGTGCTCACGTGGTTCTGGCAGGGCCAATAAGGCCACGGAAAGCCCGAGGATTGGGGAACTGACAGCCTGCCCAGCAACAGCTGTGAACACGGCTTTTAAACTGGCTCGCGGAAAGAGGCTTTTTTCCTCTGCCGAAATATTCCCGATCTACCTCTAGATGTCCTTCCACACCTCTGTGGTTTTTAATAGAAGGCAATCTTGGGGCATTTGAAAATGGTGGGACATTGGTGTTATCACAAAGACTGGGGCAGCAGGGGTTACTTCTGGCATTTAGTAAGCACAGTCCAGGGATGCCAAATTTCCTGCACAGGACCATCTATCCTAACACAGAATTGCCCTGTAAGTAGCATTCCTGTTAATAAATAGTGATCTGATCCCTGAACCACTCATCATAACTAGTCTTTCCTGTGTTCTAGTCTTTCAATGATTGGCTTAGTTCTTTTCACCTTATTGGCTATCAGTTAATTTAGTCACCACTGTTTTCATAGTGGGAATTTAATACATTAGATTTATCAAATGTGTTAATCAAAGGTATTGCATTAGCTAGCATGCATTATAGCAAATAAAATAGCCAGTCTTCATTGTAGTTCTAGTTTAAACAAAGCCTCTACTTCTTACCTGTCAATTTTTGCAGAAAACGTTATTCTAGCCAGCTGGCTAGAAGCCCAGGACTTATGTAGACACAACCCTCTAATCTCCAGTTCTTGCAGCTCTCTGTCTAGTTATTGACCCTATTCATTGCATCAGCACCAATAACAGGTACCCAGGTTTTACAGGTAAGCATTTTACTAAGCACTTTACATGCATTGTCTCATTTAATCCTCACAGTAGCCCTATAAATCAGGCATTCTTATTATTACGATTTACAAAGGACCTGCGATTCAGTGTGGTCAGTAGCAAGCCCAACATAGCACAGCTGTCATGTGGCAAAGCCAACATTCAAAATCCCACATTCAGGCTCCAGTACCCACACTGTGTACACTACTCATACATGTAAGAACATACCCAACACAATGAAAAATAAAAACTGAAACAAGAAGGTCATGAAAAACATTAAATTGTAACTGTAAAGAAAAAAGAACCAAATTTAGGCTGAGTCACTGCAAAGTTACTGCAACCAATCAGTTTATTTTGTGTTTCCTAGTTAGTGGCTAAAACTAAGGGCAAAACTGACCAAATATAATTTGTTGTCGTCTAGAGGGAAATGCACAGCAAGATGTTTCTTGATCAAGAAAACTGATACTATGGAGCTTTATATTCAGTACTTTGATGAAACAGCACTAAAATGTCCTCAACATCTCTACAAAGAATCAGTAGCTCTGTAAGAGGAGCCAGTGTGATGCCTAAGCATAGGCACGTAGGCTACTTGGCAGACAGACTCAGCATAGCAGTCATCATCACATAGTAATTTACAGTATCCTGGTAGCTTTCTCACTGGCTTTAGTGTTGAATAAGTAGGATTTTTGCTAAGATCTAACATTATGCAAGAGAGGCAACCGAAAAGACCATCCCTAGAAAATAAAATGAGCTTGGGCCCCTTCCTTCCTTACCTCCTGCTTCACACTAGATTCTTTGGGAAGCAGATGCTGAAACAGAATCAGGTATACAAAAATTTGGGGACAAGTCACACCTGTGAAAGCAAAGGGAAGAAGTAAGATTGGGCTGGAGGACCCATTAGAGCCTGACATTAACCTGACAGTCCCTGCCAGCTCAGGAATCCTTTAGGATTCCCATGTTGGGTGGAAATAACTAGACCCTTCTACTGGAGCTTAGTCATTGGTAGAGGTTGTACCAAGAATAGCAGCTAAAAAGCTGAAGCAGACCCTGAGGAATCTAACAGCTGGAAGATGTCAGCAAACCGTATTCCTCACAGCTGGACAGCAAGGTCTTTGTTGAAGGGGGATCTGAGCAGCATATCTCTGTGTGTGCCTCACTCCCCTATGTACTAGCCTGTATCTGATTGCAGCATAATGAAATGAGAAACAAATATTTTTTGTTCAATTTACCACTTTTGTCTCAGCCTGCTACCACTTAGCTTTCTCTGGGCAAACGGAAAAAGACATTTGAAGAGCTTGCCTCTTGGATAAGTGAAAATGGAACTCTCCTCTCCTTCCCTTGGACTTCTAACCATCCCAGATCATTTCTGTAATTCTTTTTACTAGGAAAATAGCATCCTTTAAAAGAGAAAACAAGTTGTCTATGTCTTATACTTAAACTCAGAGTCAGTTTGAGCCCCATGTTGTGCAATGAAGTACATCTTGTGCAATGGTAATTACACACTACCATGTCTCAAGAAATTTCCCCTTAAAGTGGAGTGAGGAGGAGAAATGTGGAGGTTCGATGCTTTATTTTAAAAAAAACATTTGTTCTTGCTGAACCTGATGCTTGTGCTTATGAGCACAGGAGTTCTTCCTCACCAAGCAATGACCGAAAACTCAGATAGGCCAATTGGTCTCACTTAATGAGCTTCTTGGTTTCTGAATACAACAGAGGCAAAGAGAGTGAGTTTTATGAGGACCTGGGTTTCCTTAATTAGACACTAGATTTTCATCTGGTTGTGGGGACTAATGGAGAAAGGGAGACACTAGTGGCATTTGTAACTTGTTAAGACTAATTGAAAATCCCAGGAACAAAGCTTTCTGTGAAGAGTGCTCTAATGAGAATGCATGTGATGATTATTTACCTAATTGGGCAATAATGACTGAGGTGCAGGCCACTTCCCCAGGATTAATAAAGAACCGGGGAGTTGACAGTTTAGACCATTAGGCTCAGCTGGTACTTCATCTTGGCGAAGGGCACAGTGCCAGAATCATATTAATATTGTAAAATGAGCCCAAAACATAGAGATATAAGAATATACTTTTGGAGAAATAATTTTAATTGGTTAAGTACCTGACGTCAGGTTGGGCAATTGAGTTCCATCATTAAACATTAAGTTTCACATAAGTTCTTTGAGACTTGTTCAATTTAGAGTGTCCTCAGCATTTGGTGGTTAAAAAAGAAAAGTGGAAGAGGGGCCCTTAGCAATATCAAAAATAGTTTCTTATGCAACCAAAAGCGAGCAAGCTATTATTTTACAGACACACTCACTTTAAAAACAACACTAAAGACATCAAGTTGAGCTGGAAGCATTGCATACTCTGGAGATACACAGTTGTTATTGTCACCCACAGTGTCCTTCCAGGAAAGCCAGAGGTCATCCATAACACCGCAATTAAGGCTAAAAGGATCTTAGATTACCGAAATTTCAATGGCTTCATAAAAATTGTGTTTGCATTCAATATCTCCCTTATCTAGTGTGACAAATATTCATGTACTACTCGTGTTAAGAAAAAGGGTTACTCAGCTTGCTATGTATTCATTATTCTATGGCTCTGCTCTGCAGGGGAACGTGCAAACAGCAACTGAGAGCGAGCAGGAATCTAAGACATGGGACTCAACTTGCCCTTTACACAGGGTGAATCCTACACTAGTGACCTTTGTGTTTTAAGGAAATTTGTAAACATGTTTAATTGGACATTTCTTCTTTTATCTAGCAAGTGCTGAGTGTCTTTCCAGGCACTACGAAAAAAGATAAAACTATAAACATGAGCAAGGCACAGCCACTGCCAATCAGAAGCTTACAATCTGGCAGAGATCTTAAACTCCAGGGAGCTCTTTTAGATATTTGCTTAGGGGTCAAAATTTCCAATCACACTCCTCCTTCCAGCATCTTGATTCTGTAATCATTATTTTAATCTTCATTGAAGGAGATGATTAATGTAGTTCCATCTGCTGTATGAAATCACCCATGCTACAGTCAGCCAATGAAACAACAGCAGTAATAATGTACTGCTTCATTTAATGGAAATGTATCAAGCTGTTACTATGTAATATCACAATTCTAGGGCCTGGGGAGGTAGAGCTGAATTAAAAATAATAAACTCTGTTATCCCATAGTATAGTGGAATATGAAAGAAATACAAAAAATAATTAATGTGTTAATGTATTATAGTTTCCGTAATAGTAGGGTAGGAAGACACACAGAAGTGGGAATAACCAAGCCAATCTCAGTACTCAGAAAAGGTGTTGTAAAGGAGGTAACCTTGAATTAAACCTCGAGGAAATTGATATTCTTCAGGTAGAGGTGTATAAAGAGCTTAACAAACCAAGGGAGCAGCATAAAGAAATGGCATGGCAGAGTGAACAGTTGGGTATAGTCAAAGAAACGCTCTCAACTGCGTCTTCTTCACAGCCTCAACAGATTAATCAATGCTCTCCATTCTCTCAGCAAAACACCCTGGGTAACTAAACTCCCATGACTATCAGGGTATTATTATACCTAACAAACCTGTCAATGTATGCTTTCCCTTTAGAAAGACATGAATTTTGTTTTAGTGAGCTGCAATAAACTAAGCACAGGAGACACAACTATGAAAGATGAAGAAAGATTATAAAAATCTCTATAATGAGATTCTGCCTCAGATTGCTTTGCTGGTTTGTCAATTGATTACTCCCATTTAAAGAAACCAAAACTGAAAATTATAAAAGATAAATTATGGGTGTACTTCATGCAAAAAAAAAAAAAAGAATCAAATTGAATCAAAGTCTTGGCTCTACATTAAAGAAATGACAAATTCATGTTTATGTTTTTACTAAAATTTTTTAGGGTAGATTTGTATGTATGCTTTATTTCTTTAACCTATGTTTTAACCAGTTAACCAGCTGCTATTATTAATGTGCTGGTTGAAAGGGTTTTCTTAATGTATGAATTTAAAATAGAATGAGGAAAGATCAGACTTGAGAAGAAGGAAAATCACAGTAGGACATTTGGAATTTATTCTCTAGACCAGAGGTCTGCAAACTCCAGCCTGCAAGCCAAATCCAGCCTGCAGCTTATTTTTATAAATTAAGTTTTCTTGGAATACAGCCAGACCCATCCAGTTACAGAATTGTCTGTGGTTGCTTCCACACTACAATGACAGAGTTGAGTAGTTGTTACAGAGACTATATGCAATTATGCAGGAGAGTTTAGACCATGCCTACAAGAAAGGTATGAAATACTAAGCACCTTCCTAGACACTTCCCCAAATGAAAACCTGAAGCCAGTAGGGGACCAAACGCTGTTGCCCCACCAGAGCACCAATAAAGGCAGATAAATGACTGAGAAAACCCTGTCCCTTGGGGACAGAGGCCAGAAGTGGCATCACCAATACCATTGGACGTCTCCTACTTCTAGAGAAGGGCATGAAACGCTCTCGTATGCCACACCCACCACAGATAAAAGGCAGGAGTTTTTCATGGAGAGAAGGAACTGGAACACTGATAATGCCCCACCCTTAAGGCCCAGGCACACAGGCCTGTATGGGTCTGTGGCTGAACTGGGACAAAAGAGAGGCCCTACAACCACCAGTTTAGCAAGCATTGAGTAACAAGCAGTAGCAGTATTACAGCAAAACAGGTGCAGCTGAAAGCAGAAAGTGGGGCATTAAAATCCTTCAGCACTTCAACTACTACGTTAATAGAAAATCCAAAGAAAAATTTGAAGCCCATAGGAGGCTGAGGATGATCCTACTAACAGCAAAACTCAAGTCTAGCTAGACTCCTAAGTAGATTGATTTCACACCCCACTCTAACAACCTTAAAGAAGTGTGCTCATTTCCAGGCATAAATACTATGTATCTCAATATTTGATGATCTTCTACACATAATGTTTTCCATTTAATCGAAATGTATGAGACTTAAAAAGAGAATGCAACCCACTGTTAAAAGCCAAAGCAATCAACAGAGCCAGAGACATGACTCCAATGTTGGAACTATTAGACAGGGACTTTAAATAAAATAATTACAATGAATAGGAAAAAGACATTAAAACTACTTCATGAAAGGGGATATATGGATGGCAAAAAAGCACTTTTAAAAATGTTCAACAGCTTATACACTGATGATGGAAATGTAAATTACTTCATCCACTGTTGGAAGCAGTATGGAGAGTTCTCAAAAAACTTACCTAGCATTTGTCTTAGTAATCCCATTACTGGATATATGCCCAAACAAAAACAAATTGTTATGCCAAAAGGACACATGCACTCATATGTTCATCATAGCACTATGTATATTCATCATAGCAAAGACATGGAATCAACCTAAATGCCAATCAATGGATTGGATAAAGAAAATGTAGTACGTACACACTATGGAATACTATGCAGCCATAAAAAGAATGACATCATATCCTTTACTGCAACATGGATGCATCTGGCGGCCATTATTCTAAGTGAATTGACACAGAAACAGAAAACCAAATGCTGCATGTTCTCACTTATAAGTGGGAACTAAAACTTGGATACACATGGACATAGAGATAGAAAGAACCAGAGCAAGAGACAAAAAAACTAGCTACTGAGCACTATTCTC
Source organism: Cacajao melanocephalus (assembly GCA_963573385.1). Lineage (NCBI taxonomy): Eukaryota > Metazoa > Chordata > Mammalia > Primates > Pitheciidae > Cacajao > Cacajao melanocephalus. Next base: position 121,721 of record CAUYLG010017831.1, on the reverse strand, counting down.
AGTACCTGTGTAATGGGATCAATCATACCCCAAACCTCAGCATCATGCAATATACAAGCCTGCACATGTACCCCCGAATCTAAATTAAAGTTGAAATCATTTCTAAAAAAAAAAAAAAAGAAAAGAAAAATGAACAAATTGAGAAAAAGATGTTCAACATCATTAGTCATTAGAGAAATGCAAAGTAAAGCCATGATGAAACATCACTACATACTTAGTAAAACAACTAAAACAAAACACACTGACAGTCCTGAGTGCTGACAAGTACCTAGAACCACAGTCTCTCTCATACATTGTTGATGGAAGTACACAGTGGTGCAGCAACACTGGAAAACTGCTAGGCAGTTTTTTAAAGCTAAACATGTATTTACTTACTCTGTGGCCCAACAATTCCACTCCTGAGTATTTATCCTAGAGAAATGAAAACTTATGTTCACACAAAAACCTGTACATGAATGTTTGTATCAGCCTTGTTTGAAATAACTAAAAACTGAAAACAACCCAAATATATTTCAGTAAGTGAATAGATAAACATATTGTGATACATTTATACAATTTAACACTATTTGGCAACAAGAAAGAACAAACAAATGATACACAGACCTTAGAAGACTTTCAAAGGCATTGGCAAAACTCTAATGATAAAGAACAGATAGTGTTTGCTAGGAAATAGGGGTGAGTAGGGAGTTTGGCTATAAAGGGATAGCACAAGGGAGTTTCTTGATAGTTGTAGTTCTCTATCCAGACTGTGGTGTTAGTGACATGACCTTATATGTATGAGATTAAATTTCATAGATATATAAAATGCTTGTAACAATTGGTGATGTCCAAATAATTCTGTAGTTAACAGTATTATACCAATGTCCATTTCCTGGTTTTCATCATTATACGGATACCGACCAGGTAAAGTATACGTGGGAAACTTCTGTCTTATTTTTGCAACTTTAATATGAGTCTTAAATGATTTCAAAATGAATGCTTTAAAAATTCTCCCTACTAAATAACTATGATTCATAGGTTAAATATTCCAGGGGATAAAGTGGACAACATAGATGAACGGTTGAATGATTTCACAGAAAGATAAAAACTATAAGCATGATTCAAGTAGAAATGTGGGGGGGGGGGGCGGGAATCACAGTAGCAATTCACAGAATTAATTCTAGGAATCATAGACTTTACATACCCAGAGGAATAATTAGGTAATTTGAAGATAGATCAATAAAAATTGCCCAAAGTGAAAATAAATAAGAAAAATACAAAGAAAGGGGGTGGGGGGAACAATGCATTTAAGAACTATGGGACAATATCAAATAGTCTAAAATATATGCCATTGAAGTTACACAAGGAGAAGAGAGAGTGGACAAAAGAAATCTCTGAATAATAGCTAGAATTCTCCAAAAATAATGAAAGCATCAAACCATAGATCCATAATTATTAAATAACCTGAAGCAGAACAAATTTTAAAAAGGTAGACATAACTTATTCAAAGTACCAAATAAAGGTAAAGAGGAAATTGAAGGAAACCAGTGGAAAAATACATGAACACATTAAATCAGAAAAATTTTTAAAGAATACAAAATTACAGCTAGATAGAACTGGAATAAGTTCTAGTGTTCCTTATCACTGTAGGATTACTATAGTTAACAATAACATATGGTTTCAAATAACTAGAAGAATATTGAATGATCCTAACATAAAAAATGATAAATGCTAGAGATAATAGATATGCCAGTCATCCTGATCTGATAACTATATATATTGAGACATCACCCTGTAGCGCCATGAATATATATATGCTTATGTTGTTAACTTACAAATTAAAGAAAATTAAATTAATATAAAGAAGAAAAAACAAGAATTATAGCTGACTTCTTGTCTCAAGCAATTAAAGCCAGAAGATAATACATATCTTTAAAGCCAACTGGGAGGGACAACTATCATCCAGAATTCTACGTCTAGAATACCTGTTTAAAATGAAGGTACAATAAAGACTATTCAAAATTTTTGTAATGGGAGAATTCCTTACCAGCAGACCTATACTTTAATAGACATTAAAGAACGTTCTTCTGACAGAATGAATGTGAAACCAGACCAGAAATTGTATCTACATGAATATATGAAGAGCTCTGAAAATAGTAAAAATAAGGATTAATATTTAAAAACACATTTTGCTTAATTTTAAATAACTCTAAAATGTAATTGACTACTTGAAGCAAAATTATAGCAGTGGGATTTATAACCCATGGAAAATTGAAACATCTGATAACAATAACACAAAGTTTATGAGGGATTTGAATGTATAAGTCGTCACAATATAGGGGAATTTGTATAATATTATATAAAACATCTAATAGTCTTTAGTTGCTGCAGGGAGGATCAATTTGGCAGGTCCAGCACTGGAATTACCATTTAGATTAGTTAGAAAACTGCAGAAATTCAACAAAGAAATCATCAGCGCCTAAAGTATGACAAATAATAGTAAGAATACAGAGAGGATTCCAATTTGAGATCACTTAATAAGGTAAAATAAGGAGGATTTGGTGACTGAATAGTAAAATGTTCTGCATGTGAGGTAGAGGGAAGAGTCTATGTATTATGGGTTCCTGGCTTGGGTGCCCCTAGTAGATAGTTGTGCCATCAAGTGAGTGAGAATAGAGGAGGAGAAGATCATTAATATGAAAAGTTAACGAGTTTGCGTTTTAATTGGGGTTTCGGGCAATTTACATGTAATGTTATTATTGATGTGTTTGGATTGAAATCTACCTACCACTGGTTTGTTGCTTTTATTTGTTCCATCCATATTTTTGTTCCTTTTTTCTTTTTATTTCAGCCTGGATTAATTGAGCTTTTTATGATTTCATTTTGTCTCCACTATCAACTTATTAATTATGCCTCTTTTTCTATTTCTTTTAATGTTGACCTGGGCTTTACAATGTATATCCTGTCTATAGTCCTACTGTCATTTAACATACATTTCTTCTTTGAACGTCTGCATAGTTTCATAATTTAAATGGTAATTAATTCCAGTATTGGACCTAACAAATTGATCCTCCCTGCAGCAACTAAAGAAATCTATTTAAAATACATGTTTGAGGATATAAACCTTCAACAACTCTCATAGTATAAAAAACATTACAACCTCTTTTAACTGGCATATGACGCTCTAAAAGTCTGGATTCTTCTTGTTTCTGCAGACCTATTTTTGCTACTTCTTAGCTCCCTTTTAGGCTTCAGCAACAACAAACTGATGTTTAATATACACAAGCCAAGTAATTTCTCATCTCCATAACTGTTCATGCTGTCATCTGTGCCTAGAATCAGTATTCTACATTCCCTTCTCACTTGACCAATCCTCACTGAAAAGCTCAGCTATTGCCTCATTCTTGACTTCTTCCCAGTCCACCTACATCTGCTCTAACTGGGAACCCCCATTCATGTTTACAAAAACACTCAAAGGACAATAAAGCCTGTTATAAGTCTACTTTGGCTTTTCTGAGTATAAAAGTTTCCTAAGATCTTTCACAGAACAAATTTTTAAAAGCAAGAATAATACATGGAGCTGATTAAGCCTTTAAAGTGTATCCTTTGTTCCCAAGGTCTTGTTCATTATCATTTAGGAGCAGTTTATTTGCAATGTACTCAATTACTTAGGTAACTAAATAGCTTTTTACTGATCAGCATTGAGCGTCATTTGCTTAATAGCAACTAAAAAATGCAGTGGCATAGTTCCACTGATAATCTACTTTCAGAAATAGGCTTATTTGAGATTGAGCTCCAGGGCAAAAATAGATTCTAACAGAATAGATTATTGTTATTTACATAAGCACTTGGATCTAGTGAAACATAAGATAATCTTTCCTTTTTTAAAAAATTAAGGAATTAGTAAGCCAAAAGAGAATATCCAAGTAATTCCCAAGTCCATTCCATTCATTCATCCAATCCATTTGTGCCAGGAAAATCTTCATGGCATTCCTATTTGATCAGTCACAACCCACAGCCCTCAATGACTGCTCACGTCTGATCTTCTAAGTAAGGACTTCTCTTATAGCTTAGAACAGTCATGGGATTTTTCCTCTCCAAGCTTCTGACACTTTTGATTATAGATCCCATGTCCTTGCCAGTGCTTTTTGTTGTTAACTGTAGAAAAATAACAGAAAATACAGACAGGCAAAAGACTGGGAAGGTCACATAACTTTGTATGGTAAACCATCCCATGTGAAAAGTCAAGGAAAGCTTTTGGAACATGGGACATCAGCTAGATGTTGAAAGATCAATGGGAATTCAATAGGGTGGAAAATGGAAGGAGGCTATTCCAAGCAGAGGAATATGTATCTAGAAGCAAAAATGTATGATCAATATGATGTTCAACATTGAAATCCCACATGGGGACCTGACAAGAGGTAGTTGTCTTAGTCTGTGTTGCTATGACAGAATACCAGAGACTGTATAATTTATAAGCAGAAATTTATTAGGACACAGTTCTGGAGGCTAGGAAGTCTAAAATTCATGTGCCAGAAGATTCAGTGTCCGGCGAGGTCATTCTCTTCTTCCAAGATGATGCCCTGCATGCTGCCTGGATCCTCACGTGGCAGAAGGCCAAAGGGCAAGACAGGATGAGTCCCTTAGCTTTTCATAATAGTATTAATCTATTCATGAGGGCTCAATCAAAATGCTTCCCACTAGCCCCCACTGTCACATTGGGAATTAAGTTTCCAACACATGAATTCTGGAAGACACATCCAAACTGTAGCAGTAGGCCAAATCATGAAAGGCTTTTATGCTAAGCTGTGGGACTCACACTTTATTCTGTTAACAATGAAGATGCAGAAAGGGAGAGATGCAGTGGCTCACACCTATAATCGCTACGAAAATTTTTAAAAAGTAAAAGTTAGCTGGGTGTGGTGGCGTGTACTGTTCGCAATTACTCAGGAGACTGAGGCAGAAGCATCACTTGATCCTGGGAAGTCGAGGCTGTAGTAAGCCATGATCACAGCAATGCATTCCAGCCTGAGTGACAGCGATACCCTGTCCCCCTTCTCTCCAAAATAAGATACAAAAAGGGGAAATTGATCTCCCCAGTTCTCTAAAGGAGTTAAAGCAACTTCTGTGGGTGGAATGGTCCGGCCCTATAAATAGAAGGGGCCAAAAGAGAAAATGGGCAACCAAAGTAGGGAATGAGGAAATGAGAAGAAGACAGGGGCTCACGTTGGCACGTTAGCCTAGGGAATAAAGGAGAAAAGAATCTAAAAAGAAATAAATGAAAACAATAAAAGGCAGTGTGGAAGGCAATCAGACGCTGACATCTACAGAATGGGTTAAAGCCTACCTTCACCCCTTTCTCTGAAATCTTAAAATATTATAATCTCTCTTATTTTGTTCATCTATAAAATTGAGATTTTTATCACATAGTTTGTTGTGAGATTAAATAAGTTAATGATTCTAACTATTTAGCTTTGTCAAGGATATAACTGCTTAATAACATCCCTCACAATCATGTTCTGTGTTCTAGAGAAGCCAGGTTAAGAGCACTAATTCTCTTTTAAGCCATGAAGTCTACCTAGACTTATGTAAGGTGTCACCATTGGGGGATGGTGTGTGGTAGGCATGTAAAAACCTTTCTGTACTGTTTATTGTAACTTCTTCTGAGTCTCTAATTATTTCAAAATAAAAAGTTTTATTTTTTAAAAGCCTTTTTAAACCACAATGGCAATTCATTCAAGCATGAGCTCAGCACTTGTCGCATGCCATACCCTGAGCTCCTTCTGTTCTAACGTTAATAAACCTCATTTTCCAATATTCAAAAAGCAATTAACCAAATGATAGTGTGAGTTTCCATTTTTACTACTGCTCTTTAGCAGAAACACAGCAATAAAAATAAACTATTGGAAATGAAACTATGAGTATCCTAGATTAATCCCCAAAGTTGCAGTTTCTTTTGTTTTTCAGCCGTTCGATTTTCTGAGAGCCTGAACCCAGCCAAGTGCATACTCTATTTCTGAGCAGAGTTCTGCCCAGTTCTCTGTCTGACTAGAATTGCACAGAAACAACAAATCTCTCAAACAGCCTAACAGCGTTTCTCAACAGAGGCATGATTGGAATTCTGAGCTGAATAATTTAATACCCATGGGTACAGCCCACGGATAGTCCAGAGAATCAACAGCCTTGTCTTTGTGCAACTAGGATGTATGTCTGCATGACAATAATACTCAATTTCAGCCCCCTTCACCCCTCCACCACAGCAGGGGCAGGGCTCCCTAGAGGATAAATAATCTGAACAACCCTATGTTGAGGGCCTGCTGAAGATGCTCAGCATCTCTGGCCCCATGCACTAATTGTCTGCCATCAATCACAACTTGACAGTTACGAGCAAATTGCCTGTGTTCTCCCCATATGCCTGCCTTTCTCATTGTGTAAACACAGCCCTACCTCCATCTGCTAGTCACCACCAATCACTCTTGCCAAGATGGTGACTCCTCTTCTTGCCTGCTAGTCCCTAGACACAAAGCATCCAAAGTGCCCTGGTGGTAGCCATAACTTTTAGTTCAATGGGACCTTTGCTATGTTCCCTGGCCGAAGTACAAGTCCTTTGGTGACCAGGACCTCCAGCTTGAAGAGCACAGAGGTACAGATGAAGAAGCGCGAAGCCCTTCCATGGGTCAATGGGAGTGACGTTAACTGAGGCCATTCCTTCCTCTACCCCTTGATTCTAAGACCTACGTATACTTCTGTTAGGGACCCAACACCATGAAGTGGCCTCTGATTTAACACATAGGCCGCACTTTAAAGGATGGGACCCTGGCACTTCGTCTCTTCCTTCAGTAGTTCATTCTAGGGTGCTAAAAGTACAGCTACTTCTATCTGGTGTAGTATGTGATACAAACAGTAGGTTTTAGGATCATGAGCCAATCCTACACCCTCTTCACTGTTAAGTGGGTCCCCTGATCAGATACTATATGGTGTGGAATTCCATTCTAGTTTGGTAATCTAAAAGCCCCCAGAGAATAGTCGTGTTGACTACAACTCAGAGATGAGGAAAGGAAAGCTTACACCCAGAATAAGTGCATCATTGGAAGGATGGACAGCTGGCTGCTGCAGGACAGAAGGCGCCCAATGTAGTCAACTTGCCACAAAGCAACCAGTTGATCTCCTGAAGAACTAGTAACCTATTGAGGGCTTAGTGTTGCTCTCTCTTGTTAGCAAGTTGGACATTCAAAATCAGCAGTAGCTAGATTGGCCAGGAGAATTGGTAGTCCATTGTATTGGCTAATGAGTAGTGTTGCTCTTTGCCACTGTGGCCACTCTATTCATGTGCCCATCATACCAGTACTTTATCTGATGACAAAGCCTGGATAATGTCAACTGGACAGGTTACCTTGCCTCTTTGTTTTTTTAGTGCTTCTTATGTACTTGGTGCTTCCCAATTAATGTCAAATGCATGACACAAAAATCTTCACACATTGTGCCCACTCCCATAATCCCAACCACATGCCTCTGTCTCATACTCGTCTCTCATCTCCAAGTCCCTTTTATTCAGGTCCCTGTCCACATAGCTAAACTATTGGCTACTGTGCAGAAATCTATACATATATTCATATGTTAGGCTATTTTTTCTTCTGCACAAAGTAGATAACCATATGCACTGCTTGCAGCTTCATTCATTGAAAAGAACTTCCTTCTCCACTGTCTTCCAAGGCTACCCCATAATGCAGCTACACTTCAGTGACCATCTATTTTTGCTTTACAGCTACATAGTGAACTAACCCATTGTCAACCAATATTGGCCCTTTACCTCCCTTTCAGCTAGTCATAGAGAACCCCCCAGATAGCCATAAGTGTGAGCTATGCAAGGGCACTGGTTCAACCCTGGTGGATGACACGGGGGCATCTGTGCTACCTGCTCATGCAGCTTCCTGTGCCAAACTAGTCCCATAAGGGTTTGATCCCAGATGTGCCATTTCCATTTTCTAGTGGAAGGCTGTGGGACTTGTCTGAGTGTATGACTTAGTGCATCAGCAATAATCTAGCTCGTAATAGTCAGTTCCAAATACATTTGGTGTCCCATTATCAACATTCCATCTTGACCAAGGCTCAGCAACATTCTAGAAACAGTTTCTCAAAAGGTTTAAACTTTATACTGAAAATGGCATGGCATTGCTTCACAGCCCTAGGGACCTGCATTCTGATTCTTTCACTTGGGCATCCATCAACTCCAAACTGTATCTTTTCCCACTAACACATTCAGCACCATTGGGTCATATGCCCCGAGTAATAGGGTTGCTTATACTGTAGCCTACACATGATGCAGAACCCTTTCTTGCTCCTGGCCCACTCAAAGCTGTGAGACTTTTGTGCAGTTCAGTATATGGGACTGAAAAATATTCCTAGATAGGAAATGTATTGCTACCAAAACACAAAGATACCAGGTATCTTGCTTTATTTATTGAGACTGGAAATGTAAGATACAGCAATTTAACTTTTACTTGAAAATGCAGTGGTGGGGTGGGGGGAGGTATTCTAGCAGCCTTTCACTACCAAACTGCTAAAAACCTTACCAATGTGTCATGTTCCTGAATTTTCACAGGGTTTATCTCCCACTTTGCAGAGTGTATGTGTCCTACTAACTTCTCTAATGGATTAAACATTTCTTGTTGACTCTTAATGATGTCTTTGGTGTAAATGGATCAATGTGATATTCTACAGAATGTTCAGATGGTTGAGCTCTCTTCAGACCTTATTATGACAGGCATTCGAAGAGGGAACATAGCCCTGGGGAAAGCAAAAAATGAATATTATTATCTGTTTCATGTGAATACAAACTCTGATCTTCTTTTCTGATCAGATTAGTAAAGAACACTCTTGCCAAATGAATATCTGCATGCCATTTACCTGAGGCCATATTAACCTGCTCTAGCAAAGATACTATGTCCAAAACCACAGCCACAATCAGGGCTACTGCTTGTTTGAGCTTGCTGCAGTCTACTCATTCTCCAGGATCCATCCAGTTTCTACAGGGACCAGACTGGTGAACTGATGACTTCTACTTGGCCTTTCCTACTATGATGGGAAAACCAATATGGGGTTCCTTCAACTGCCAAGCAGATCAATCCCAGTTAAACATTTAGGGGATGAGGGAATGACTAATGGAAAGGAATGCAGACCTAGTGGACCATTTTGCTGTAGCCAGGATTTTATTTATTACTTGGCCCCATAGATTTCACTCTAATAGCGGTCTGTGTCTCTGGATTTTATGTTAATTCAGACCCTGTGCCTAATGAAACCCTCAGAATGTCTGAGTATTTTCATTTCCCCGGTGTACAGTCACTCAAATAAATAGGCATAGGACCCTTTGAGAAAAGATTAGGGGAATCATTGCACTACATACTTTCTATAGTTTTGCAAGACCTGGCTCTACGACTATCTCTCCTACCATCCACCCTGGATTGCAGATGGAAGCCATTACTGAGTTTCTTGATGATGCTGGTGACTTCTGAGCCCTCTCAAGGAAAAGAATTCTCTCATGGGTCTTTTGGCTTCTCTCAATACATCCATTACAGCATGCCCACTTCCTTTAGCCTTTGCATTATTTTCTCTAGTATCTACCAGGGAAACTCAAGCATTTCCATTTTTCTGAGGACCATCACTTTTTCCATTCCTCTAAGAACTACCTTAGGAATAAGTATGCCCTCCCTCTGGGGTCCTTGAGAGGATGTTATATCCCATGCCCCCAAAAAGTGATCCAAGTCAATGAATCCTTGCTTATCCAGTCTTGTGTTCCAGTCCTATCCATTAATCAGCAGAGAATCCCTGCAGCACTGTGGGATTTTTTTTTTTAATTTTAAAAAAATTTTTGTGGGTACATAGTAAGTTTACATATTTATGAGATACAGGAGATATTTTGAGAACAAGTGATGTTTGTCTTTCTGTGCCTGGTTTATATCACTTAATTAATAATTTCACATGATCTCCTGTTCCATCCATGTTGTTGCAAATGACAGGATCTTATTCTTTGTTATAGCCAAATAGTCCTCCATTATGTATATGTACCACCTTTTCTTTATCCATTCATCTGTCGATGGACACTTAAGTTGATGATTAGCATGATACCTCTTCAGTAATTACTAAAATTTTTCGTAGGTGGTTACATCTAAGTGGTAACAAGCTCCAATGGTAAAAGTCAAAGAACTCCTACCTTGCTTTACTTTTCCCCAGTGGCCATCTGATACATCAGGAAGGAAAAAAAAATGAACCTCCCCAGGATTTCATTTCTATTGTGGCTTAGCTGCAAATTTAGGGGGGAGAAAAAAAACCTGAATGTAAGCACTTGTATGTTTTTGTCAGATTCTTTCACAGGACTGGTCAACATTCTGACAGATATTATTTGGCGATTCACTGGAGACTTCATGGCACCTGACCTGGTTTGCCGAGTGGTCCGCTATTTGCAGGTATGTAACACCTTCCAAATGTGATGAGACAAACTGATACCAGAGTTATCTCTTAGATTTATCATAAGGAAAATAATATGAAAACCTCATTTCTATGCATCAGACTCCCCGTTTTCTCCTAGGTGGAAGAGCAATGAAAATTTGAAAGTATTTTTAATGTATTTCCTTTGCTAAAAATAGTATCTATGTAAAGAAAACACAAACAAGCAATGCTAAGAATGTAAAGCATTCATATTTCCAACGTTAAATAAAATGTCTGGGTTAATATTAAGGATTTTGGCATATTGTGGATCTCCGAAAAGTTTATTAATTGTATTTACCTTTTACCCCTCAAATGAACTCAACACTGGTTACTGTTCTTTTTGTAAAACAAAGGGAATTTGTTAGAACATAACTATTACCTATTGAATTACTGCCTAAATTATACTTTTTAAAGTATCTATTGGCATTTGAATTTCTTCTTCTCAAATTTCCCATTTTCCTTTTTGAATGATATTGTAACTGAGAGACATTATTTTTTGAGTTTTTCTAAGATCTATTTTTAGATTAAAGATATCCACACTTTGAATGTCAGTTTGCTTCATTGTAAGCCACATTTATGTATCATATGTATATTTGACTTAAAATATTACATATATACTGCATACTTATTAATATGTAATAGATGTATATAATATAGATTAAGACACTTTAAGTATGAAAACAATGAATCATTCATAACTGATATTAGGTCTGATGCCATGTTTCTGAGTTCTTAAAATTATTTTTGATTAATATATTTGTATTCTGATGCTAGTACTTCAGGTCTAAATTATTATAGCTTTATGTACATATAGTGCATTTCTAGAAAGCTTTATCATGCTAGATTTCATTTGTTAGTAGAATCTTTTAGAATATTTGTATCTATATTCATAAGTAAAATTATAATCTTTATTGGTTTTATTATTTTCAGGTCTTGGTAATGAAGTTATTTCATATTCAGAAAATGAATTTGGAATAGTTACAGTTACAATCTTCTTTTGTGCTCTGAATATAACCTTGAAAGTTTGTTATGTGTGAAAGAGCCTTTACCATTATGTATGGCTAATGTTTCCTCAGGGGAAATTTTTAAAAACGTATTTCAATTTCTTTCTGAGGATATTTGTTTCCTTGTAAATAAATGCTTTCAATTGCTTATTATATTAGTAATTAATTGTTGAGACACAAATTATGACAAACTTTGTGGCTTAAAACAATAAACATTTATTATCTCACAGTTTCTATTAGCCGAGAATTCAGGAACAGCTTGGCTGGGCAGATCTGGATCAAGGCTTATCAAAAGGTTCAGTCAGATGCTTTGTGCTAATGTAGCCATCAGAAGACTTGGCTAGGACTGGACAAGATGGATCACTCACATAGGTGGGAAATTAGTGCCGGCTTTGGTGGAACACTCAGTTCTCCACATGGACCTCTCTATAGGTATATTTTAGTGTCCTCATGGCGTAGTAGTTGGCTTTTCCAAGAATAACATATTTAAGTGACCAAGGTGGAAGTGGCAATGTATTTTATGAACTAGTCTCAAAAGTCATACACCATCACTTTCATATGATTATTTTGGTTGTACAAATCAACTCTGATTCAGTATGGGGAAGGAAGATCCACAAAACTAGGAAGCAAGGATTATTTTTGACATATTGGAGGTTGGCAACCATACATATCTTCGTATTTTCACATTTTTCCAAAGCATTTTATAACCTATGTTTCCTCCTAATTGTTAACTTTAAAATGTTTTCTTGATTTAGAAATATTCATGTCAGTAACATTTCTTCTAACTGTATCTACAATAAATGGTAAGATGAACTATATATAAAATATCTTTGTAACATGGGGAAAACAGTAGAGAAAGAAATTCTGATAATTCTGTCTTCTACAAAGGAAGCAAGAAAATCGGCAAAAAATTATCAGAATCAAACTTGTAGGACTCTGGAAATTAACCAAAGACTTGCAATTACCCAGGGAGCGTTTATTCAGGAAAATGGCCGAATCTCAGTGAGAAAAATGAGCTTTGTGGTGTTTTGGCTTGCATTATTCTCATCCCCCAGTATTCAACTCTTTAAGAGCCTTAAAAATTAATAGCTCTCACTCACAGTGAAAACAAATTGTCTGGCAGCCTTTGCAGAAAGCAGAACATGGATAGAGCCCTTTCAAATTTCCAAGAAATTGCCATTATTTGACACGTCTGCCAGTTTTCTGGAAGACTCCATTTGCAAAGCTGTGTTTATTTTACTTAAATCAGAACTCATCCACTGTGAAAAATCTTTTTCCTCTGGGCATTTGTCAAAACAATTACTTGGCTTAACTTTGCTTATGACTGAGGTATTGGATAATAGTTGGGGAAAACAATAGACTAACCAAAGCTTAAAAACATAAGCTGAGTAATGACATATCCATGGGAAATTGGAAAATCTCTGACGTAGTCCCAGAAATCTAGAAGATTAGGTATATGCCTACGACTATGCTCGTCCTAAGGAAGAAATAGAGAAGGCACTGAGCTGTTGATCTTGAGGCTTTCTGCAAGGAGGAAGTGAAGGCAAAGACAGAATTGTCAGTTGCCTGGCTAAGTGTCAAAATCATGCTCCAACATTCATACAGACCTCTGCAATGACTGGAGGAATTAGTAGTTTCTGGAATTTAAGAAAATCTCTGTTTAGGAGCTATCAGCAAGATCGCAGATTAGGAGATATTCACCTTCATCCCCCTAAAACATTCAAGTTTAGACAGCTATTCACAAACTAAAATAGCCCAGAGACGGCTCAATCCCATTAAAGAATTTGCAGCCATATCATGAAGCAAAAAATGGAGAGTAACCACATAAAAAGAATTGCTGGTAGACTGGCATACCTGAGAGGCCATGGTCTGGCTAGGAACAAAGAAGAAAGGTGGAAGTTATCAGTGTTAGACACAGAAAGGACCAACATTGTCTCTAGTGGCTTGCTCCACAGAAGACACTAGCATCTTTTCCCACTGTTTGAACAACGGCCATTCCTGCAAGAGAACCCCAGAGGGGAAGATGTGGCTATAATTCCCTCCTATCCCCCAAGAAGCAATTGCTGTTGAGCTGCTTTGGGAATGGGATTGCCACCTCTTCCAACCATGTGCAAGCTCCAGCCCTGGAGCCGTGGCCAACTGGGAATGCCCACACTCCAGACTGAGAGTCTCTGACTACACTGGGCCCAACCATGTTTTTAACACCACAGCCAGCACCACAGTAAGCTAGTTAACACTTCAAACCCCAATGTTAAACTCCCTGCGTGTGTCCACACTCCAGACACTGACTTAACCACTGTAGACAGGTTGTCCCACCCAGGTCACAGAGCCATTATAATTCTGTGCATACCTGTGCTCCCATTCTTGTCTCCTTGACTAATTCACAAATATACTATTACCAACATTACAGCAGGGGCACCTATGCCCTGGGCAACAACTCAGTCATGGAAAGCTAGGTCTTGCCCCAACCCTGAAGCCACTGAAAGACTGTGTTCTCAGTTCCCACACTATTTTGCATGCGTAACCATGCCTTACATACCATACCATGCAGCAGAGGGAGCATTTGCACGGTGAGCACCAGTGTCATTACCACTCCAATCCCAGAGCCATAGTCACTCCATGTAAGCCCATGCATCAGACCTCAGTTCTATGGCTACTCCATGAGTGCTACTTATCAGGCACTTGTGGCACTGCCACTATGAGAGGCCCTACAAGCCAGATCTAGTACAAAGAAAAATCTCAGCTCCAACTTCCCTGGTGGGAGAAAAATCAGAAGAACCTTAGCAGCCATTACCACTGAAGACCCTATTAATTCTTGCTGCTACTGCCAATATCCACTGCTTTTGGCCTTATGATCTTTGTCAGCTCTGACCTGAGCTGAAAAAACTACGCAAAGACTACAAATCTGCACCGTCACTGATGCCACCCCACCCAATAAACCCTCCCTCATAGGATATGGTCTTTTCAGAGTGAAATAGTTCATAAATTCCGGAAGGTGATTCTTGTTTTTTTCTCAGCTTTTTTATTATAGTTTAAGTTGTGTGGTACATGTGCCGAATGTGCAGGTTTGTTACATGGTGATTTGTTGTCTCCATCACCCCATCATCTACATTAGGTATTTCTCCTAATGCTATTCCTCCCCTAACCCTTCACCCCCTGCTATCCCTCTCCTTGTCCCCAACCCCAGCCAGCCCCAGTGTGTGATGTTCCCCTCCCTGTGTCTACGTGTTCTCATTGTTCAACACCCACTTATGCATGAGAACATGTGGTGTTTGGTTTTCTGTTCTTGTGTCAGTTTGCTGAGAATGATGATTTCAAGCTTTATCCATGTCCCTGCAAAGAACATGAGCTCATCATTTTTTATGGCTGCATAGTATTCCATGGTGTATATGTGCCACATTTTCTTTATCCAGTATATGAACAGACACTTCTCAAAAGAAGAAATTTATGCAGCCAACAAACATTAAAAAAAAGCTCATCATCACTGGTCATTAGAGAAATGCAAATCGAAACCACATTGAGATACCATCTCATGCCAGTTAGAATGGCGATCATTAAAAAATCAGGAGACAACAGATGCTGGAGAGGATGTGGAGAAATAGTAACACTTTTACACTGTTGGGGGGAGTGTAAATTAGTTCAACGATTGTGGAAGACAGTGTGGTGATTCCTCAAGGATCTAGAAACAGAAATTCCATTTGACCCAGCAATCCCATTACTGGTTATATGCCCAAAAGATTATATATCATTCTATTATAAAGGCACATGCACACATATGTTTATTGTGGCACTGTTCACAATAGTAAAGACTTGGAACCAACCCAAGTGCCCATCAATGGAAGGTGATTCTTTTTGGTTGTGTTAATGTTTGTTTTTCCCCTCTATTGATGTGTGTGCATTTGACTGCTTTACCAAATGCACACACATCAACATAAGGCAAAAATAAACATAAAAAAAACAAAAAGACATAACACCATCAGAAGAACACAATAATTTTACAGTAACTGGCCCCAACATAATAGAGATATATGAAATGCCTGACAAAAAAAATTAAAATAATTGTTTTAGGAAAGCTTAGTGAACTTAAAGAGAAGCAATTCTACAAAACCAGAAAAGAAAAGTACAACCAAAACCAAGAATTGAACAAAGAGATTGAATTTATGTTTTTAAATCAAATAGAAATTCTGGAGCTAAAAAACATAATAAATAATAAATAAACTAGACAGTATCAACAGCAGACATTATCACATAGACAAAGAATCTGTGAACTGAAAAGCAGGTTATTTGAAAATATACAACTAAAGAAGAAAGAGAAAAGAATGACAAAAGATGAAGAAAGCTTAAGAGGTTTATGAGACAGCATCAAAAGGGCAAATGTACAATGCATTAGTCCATTCTCATGCTGCTATAAGGACATATCCAAGACTGGGTAGTTTATAAAGGAAAGAGATTTAGTTGACTCACAGTTCTATAGTGTTGGGGAGGCCTCAGGAAACTTATAGTCACGGCAGAAGGGAAAGCAAACATGTCCTTCTTCACAAGGTGGCAGGAGAAAGAAGAATGAGAACTGAACAAAGGGGGAAGCTCCTTATAAAACCACCAGATTTCATGAGAACTTACTATCATGAGAATAACATGGGAGAAAATCACCTCGATGATTTAATTACCTCCCATTGAATCTCTCCCACAACATGTAGGGATTACAGGAACTAAAATTCAAAATGAGATTTGGGTGGGACATAGCCAAACTATATCATACAAGTTACAAGAGTTATAGAAGGAGATGAGAGAGACAAAAGAAGAGAGATTATTTAAATGAATAATGGTAGAATAGTTTTGCAAATCTGGGGAAAGATATAAATATCCAGGTATAAGAAGGTCAAAATTTCCAATCACGTTCAATAAAAATAAAACTACCCCAAGAGATATTATAATCAAACTGTTAAAAATCAAAAACACAGAGAAAATCCTGACAACAGCAAGAGAGAAGCAAATCACATATAAGAGAATTACAACAAGGCTAGTATAAAATTTCTCAGTAGAACCCTTGCAGAATAGGAGAGAACAGGAGAACATATGTAAGGAAAGAAAGAAAACCTCCCAACCAAAAATATTTACCCAACAAAGCCGTCCTTTAGGAATCAAAGAGAGATAAAGACTTTCCCAGACAAACAAACACTGAAGAAGTTCATCACTACCAGACCTATTTTCCAAAAATTCTACACAGAATTCTTCAAGCTAAAGAAAAAAAAAGCAAGCAAGCTAATTAGTGACATGAAAACATATAAAAGTATATCACTCACTGTTAAAAGTAAGTACATTTGCAATACTCTAATACTCTTAACTGTGGTGTGTTAATCACTGATACAGTTAGTATAAAGGTTAAAAGACAAAACTATTAAAAATAATAATAGCTACAATATAGGTATACCTCAGAGATACTGTGGGTTCAATTCCAGAATGTCTAAATAAAGAAAGTGTCATAATAAAGCTAATCTCACAATTTTTTGATTCTCAGTACATATAAAAGTTATGTTTACATTTTATTGTAGCCTATTAAATGTGTGATAACATGTCTAAAAATATATGTTAATTTAAAAATAATTAATTGCTAAAAAAAAAAAAAGTTAATCATCTGAGCCTTCATCAAATACTGGCCTTTTCACTGCTAGAAGGTTTTGCTTTGATGTTGATGACTGCTGACTTATCAGGGTGGTGATTGCTAAAGGTTGAGGTGGCTGTGGCAATTTCTTAAAATCAGACAACAATAAAGTTTGTGCATCAACTGACTTTTCCTTATACAAAAAAAAAAAATTATCAGTAGTAGTATGCAATGCTGTTTGATAGCATTCTACCCAGAGTAGAACTTCTTTCAAACTTGGAGTCAGTTCCCTCAAACCTTGCCACTGTTTTTATCAACTACGTTTATGTACTAGTTTAAATTATTTGTTATCATTTCAACAATGTTCATAGCATTATCACCAAGAGTAGATTCCATCGCAAGAAACCACTTTCTTTGCTCATCTATAATAAGCAACTCCTCATCCATTCAAGTTTTATCATGAGAGTGAAGCAATTCAGTCACATCTACACACCCACTTCCAATTCTAGTTCTCTTGCCATTTCCACCACATTTGCAGTTCTTTTCTTTAGTTAAATCTTGAAACCATCGGTCATTCATAAGAGTTGGAATCAACCTTCTAAACTCTTGTAAATGTTGATCTATTCATCTTCTCACATAAATCATGAATGTTCTTAATGACATCTAAGTGTTGAGTCCCTCTGAAAGGTTTTCAATTTCTTTTGTCCTGATCCAGCAGAGGAATTACTATCTATGGCAATTATGGACTTATAAAATGTATTTCTTAAATCAGAAGACTTGGAAGTCAAAATTAATCTTTGATCTGTGGGATGCAAAATGGATGTTGTGTTAGCAGAAATGAAACCAAGTTTAATCTTTTTGTTCATCTTTATCAAAGCTCTTGGATAACAAGGTGCATTGTCAATAAATAGTGATATTTGGAAGGGTATTTTTTTTCTGAGAAGTAGATATCAACAGGCAGCTTAAAATATTCAGTAAACCATGCTGTAAACAGATGTACCGTCATCTAGGCTCTGTTGTTTTATTTATAGAGCACAGGCACAGCAGATTAGTCTAATTGTTAAGGGCCTGAGCATTGTGTTCAACTTAAAGTCACCAGCTGTATTAGCCCCTAAAAAGAAAATTATTCTGTCCTTTGAAGCTTCGAAGCCAAGCATTGACTTCTCCTCTCTAACTATATAGTTAGATGCCATCTAACTATAGATGGCATCTTCTTCTAGTATTTGATTGTTGGTTTCCATTGAAAAACTATTGTTTAGTGTAGCCACCTTCATCAGTTGTCTTACGTCAATATTCTGGATAACTTAATGAAACTTCTATATCAGGACTTGGTGCTTTGCCTTGCATGTTTATTTGCAGAGAAAGCTTCTATCCTTAAACGTCATGAAACAAACTCCGGTAGCTTCAAACTTTTCTGCAGCAGCTTTCACATCTCTCTCAGCCTTCATACAGGTGAACAGAGTTTAAGAACTTGCTCTGGCTTAGTCTACTATGAATGGAATGTTGCAGCCAGTTTAACCATATATCCAGATCACTAAAACTTTCTCCATATCAGCAGTAAGTTTGTTCTTATAATTTGTGTGTTCACTGAAGTCGTCATTTTACTTTTCTTCAAGAACTTTTCCTTTACATTCACAACTCAGCTAACTGGTTAAATACTTAAAAATCATTAATATAATCTATCACACAAACAAAGAAGGAAAATTATGCGATTTTCCATCAATAGACACAAGAAAAGCATTTAACAAAATTCAACATCCATTTATCATAAAAACTGAGCAAACTGGAAATAGAAACTGCCTCAACTTGATTAATAGTATCTACAAAAATGCTACAATTAATCTCATATTTAATGAGGAGAAATTAAGTGCTTTTGCCCTAAGACTGAGAACAAGGCCAAGATGTCTTCTCTCACCACTCCCATTCAACACTAAACTAGATGTCTTAGGTAATATAACAGGAAAAGAAAAGGAAATAAAAGGTTTATACATTGGAAAAGATGAAATTAAAATGTCTTTGTTAATAAATCAAAATCTGAAATAATAGACAAGAAAAATAATTCAAAAAGAGAAACTTCTGGACCTAGTAGGCAAAAATAGCAATGTTGCAGAATACAAGGTTAATATACAAAAGTCAGTTTTTTCCCAGCAATTAAAAGTTGAGGTTGAAATTAAAAACACAATACCTTTTACATGAACACCAAAAAATGAAACTTAGGTGTAAATCTAATAAAATATATACAAAATTTATTGAAGAAGACTACAAAACTGATGGAACAAAGCAAAATATCTAAATAAATGAAGATGTTCCATGTTCACAAATAGGAAGACTTAATATCGTTAAGGTGTCTATTCTGCCCAATGTGATCTATAAATTCAATACAATTCCAATCAAAGTGCCAACAAGGTATTTTATGGATATAGACAAACTCTAAAATCATATGGAAAGGAAATAGACACGGAATAACCTATGCATATATATATATATATATATAAAACCTATGCACATATATACATATATATATATAAAACCTATGCATATATATATATATAACCTATGCATATATATATATATATATAAAACCTACGCATATATATATATGCATAGGTTATTCTGTGTCTATACAAATACATATATTCATATTTGTAGAGACAGGGTTTTGACATGTTTCCCTGGCTGGTCTTGAACACCTCGGCTCAAGCCATTCACCAGCCTCAAACTCCCAAACTGCTAGGACTACATGCATGAGCCACCATGCCTGGTACTATTTTTTAAATTGAGTTGCAGATGTTTTTAATATATTTTGGATATTAACCCTTTATCATATATGTAGCTTGTAAATATTTGCTTCCAATGCAATACTAGAGAAAAAGAGCAAGTTTTAACAACTGAAACTACCTGATTTTAAGACTTACTATAAAGCTTCATAATCAAGACAGCATGGTATTTGTAAAATAATTGACAATCAGTAAAGAATCAACAAATACATCAATGAAATAGAAGAGAGAGCCTAGAAATAGATATACACAAAGATAGTCAGCTAGTCTTTGACAAAGGACCAGAGGCATTGAGAAGCAGCCTTTTCAAGAATGTCCGTCTTTCTTGAAAGAGTGGTTGAATATCCGCATGCAAAAAAAAAAAAAAAGACATCTTAACATAGATCTTATGCCTTTCACAAAAACCAACTTAGTTTAGATCATAGATATAATATAATGCTCAATACTATTATATAAAACTACTAGAAGATAACATAGGAGAAGATTTAAAGGACCTACAGTTTGTCAATGAGTTTTTAGATAAAATACCAGGAGCATAATCCATGAAAAATAACTGAAATGTTGGACGTTATGAAAATTTAAAACTTTGCAAAGGACACTATTTAAGAGAACAAAAAGACAACCCTCAGAATGGGAGAAAATATTTGCAGAATATATATTTCATAAAGGATTTGTATCAAATATGTACAAAGAACTCTTAAAACTCAACAATAAGAAAACAAACAAAATGGGCAAAAGATCTGAACAAACATTTCACCAAGAAGATGGCAAGTAAACATATAGAAAGAAGCTCAAAAATCATACGCCATTAGAGAATTGCAAATTAAAACAACGAGATAACACTACTCATCTATTAGATCATCGCTAACATTCAAAAAACTGAAGATACCAATGGCTAATGAGGATGTATATTAACAGGAACTTCATTTATTGCTGCTGGGAATTCAAAATGATACAGTCACTTTGGAAGATAATTTAACAGTTTCTTACAAAACTAAACATGATCTTACCATACAACTCAGCAATCATAAGGCTAGATATTTACTCAATTGAGTTGACAACTTATGTCAACACAAGAATATTTATAGCAGCTTTATTCATAATCACCAAAAACTGGAAGCAAACAAGATGTTCCTAAAAAGCTGAATGGATGAACTGTGGTACATCCATTAAATGGGATATTATTCAGTGATATAACAAAATGTGCTATCAAGCCATGAAAAGACATGGAAGAATCTTAAATGCTCATTGCTAAGTGAATGAAACCAGTCTGAAAAAGCTACATACTAAATGATTTTCAACTATATTACATTGTCAAAAAGGCAAAACTATAGAAGAGTAAGAGACCAGTGTTGCCAGAGATTTGGAAGAGGAAAGAGATGAATAGATAAAAGCAGGGGATTTTTAGGACAGTGAAACTCTTCTGATACTATACGGTAGATACATAACATGCAATTGTCAAAACCCATATTGTCCAACACAGAGTGAACCTTAATATAAACAATGGGCTTTAGTTAATAATAATGTATCCATATTTAGTTAATAATAATGTATCCAATTTTAACAAATTGATGAACAAACTACATTAATGCAACATGTTAATAACAAGGAAAAATATATAGATGGGAGAGAGGTAATATGGAAATTCTCTGTTTGCAATTTTTTTGTAAATATAAAATTGTTATGAAAAATTAAGTCTATTTTCTTAAAGTCAGTCCAGGGATCCTCGTTTATAGAATCCAATCTGGCATTTTTCTAAGTAAAATTTCTCTGTTTCCAGCATTTAAGTCTCACTTCTCTGTGCAAGATTTTCTTAAGTTTTATATTTCCTAGGTCATTTCTGTCAGAATTAAGGGGTGGGGTAGTGAGAATTCAGACATATGTCCTCGGGGTGCCATCTGTTCTCCGAATGGTATCCCATATGTTGTTGATGTGTAGAGTTTTCATTGTTGACATTTATGAATTGACTATAATTGTACTTTGATTTCCTTCTTGACTCGAGTTAATTATGAGGGTGTTTAAATTTCCAAGTGGTATTTTTTTAAAAAATGTGTTACTAATTTCTGCTTCATTGCTCATTGTTTTAAATATGTGATTTGCGTAAGTCCTACTTTTTAGAGCTATTGAGAGGAGTTTTTTTTTCTTGGTAGTTTAGTATATTACCAATTTTTGAAATGTCTGGATATTTTATAGCAATATGTATTATTCTTATGTTATGAAGTCTATTTTTTTCTACCTATATATTTTTATTCTTCTGTAAAACTTTGAACATTTTTGTTGTATATTTAGTGTTACATTACTTGTTACATATAAGTTTGTGAATGTTCTATTGCCATCATGTATTGTATCTTTTATCAACATAAATAATCTTTTATCACATGAAATGTTGTTTGCTTTGAATTTTATTTGTCTAATAGCAGTGTGGTAATGAATGCCTTCTTTAATTTTTACTTTCTTGATATACATTTGGCCATTCCTCTGTTTTCACATTTAGATATCTAAGTGATGTGGTTTTTACATTTTTCTCTTTTAAACAGTACAGAATTGGATTTTAGTGAAGTTTTAAAATAATAGTTATTTTCCTAGTGAAAGAGCTTAAGTCATTCACATGTATTGTGACAAGTAGTGTTGGGGTCTGGTCTTATTTCAGTTACCTCATTTTAGTCTTTCTATAAGTTAAGGGTTTGTTTGTTTGCTATTTACTTGTTTTTCTTTTTCTTTTTACTTGATTATCAATTATGTTAGGCTTAAAAAAGCCCCCTATTCCCCCACCACAAAATCCATATCCTAATCCCTGGAACCTGTGATGTTACCTTATATAAGAAAAGGGAACTTTGCAAATGTAATTCGGTTAGTAATCTTAAAACAGGGAGATTATCCTGGTTTATCCCAGAGAGTCCCAAATGCAATCATAAGGGGAAGGTAGAAGGGGATGTGACACATAGAAGAGAAAAAGGCAGAGCTTGGGCTGATTTGGCCACATGCCAAAGACTCCTGGCAGTCACCTGAAGCCGGAAGAGGCAAGGGACAGATTCTCCCTAGAGTCTCCGGAGGAATCATAGCCTTGCCAAACTTTTATCTTTGCCCAGTAGAACTGATTTTGGACTTCTGGTCTCCAGAGCTGTATGAGAATATATTTATGTTGTTTTAAGCCACCAAGTTTGTAGTTAATTTGTTATAGCCACCATAGGAAACTAATTAAAATTTCTCCATTTTACTCTATCATAGCTTACTTTAAACTTTTAGCTTTAATATATCCCTATGAAGGTAAAAAACAAAAGGGATACCCAAAATACATAACAAAATTGAACATAATGTCTTTCTTTTTACTCTGTCCCTTCACTCAACTCCCTAAAGATTTTCCTGAAATGTTCCATAATCACATTTATAATTATTTTGTAAGCATTTCATGTATTTCTAACTTCATTGCTTACCATAGTTGTTATTATTCTATCCTCTTTCCTCTTCTTGAATTCTTAATTTTGATTCAATTCTCAATTAGCTGAAGTATACCAGGAAGAGTATATGATGTTATATTTTCTTCTTTCTTATATATCTGAGAAAATTGTTCTGTGCCTTGGCACAGAAATGATGTTTACAAAGATCTCAGATCACAATTTTTTTTCAAAACTCTGAACATGTTATTATACTGTTTTCTGGCATTTATTCTTGTGGAAAAGAGGCATGATAATTTAAGATGCATTTCTTTTAGGTAACCTTTAATTTTTTTTACCCTGCCTAAATGCCTGAAGATGGTTAATCTCTGAAATTAAATACTCTTTTGGATTGTATCTCGAAGTTGGCATCTTTTTATCAACATTGACTGCTCTTCTGGACACTCTTGTTTGTGACTCTTCCTCCTGCTCCAGATGCTGAACTGTGCCTCTCTCTTCCCTCAAGGCAGCTGCAGAGGCCCAAGATGCTTATAACCTTCTCAACCATGATGTTCCACCCCACAGGTTCCACCATTGCATGCCTTCTTTTTCATCCTTCTCCTCCTCTGTGTGTAGCAGCCTTAATAGTTGTAAATTCATGGATCATATGTAGAAACCCCAGTTTTGTCTAAGTAGACAATTGTTTGATTTTTGTTTTCTTAAACTTAGTCATCCATTTTCTCTTTCTCTATTTATCACTTTTTCCCAAGAGGACAATTTTTTCTTGTAGTTTTCAGGGGAGCCTTCAATTTCTTTTTTTAACCTTTTTTTCTAACTTTTAATTCCAGGGTAATGTACAGGTTTGTTATACAGGTAAACTTATGTCATAGGGGTTTGTTGCACAAATTATTTCATCACCTAGGTAATAAGCTTCATACCCGTTAGTTATTTTTCATGATCCTCTCCTTCCTCCTACCCTCTATCCTCCTATAGGCCCTAGTGTGTGTTGTTCCCCTCTATCTGTCCATGTGTTCTAATCATTTAGCCTCCACTTATATGTAAGAACATGCATTATTTCATTTTCTATTTCTCTGTTAGTTTGCTGAAGATAATGTCCTCCATCCATGTCCATCCACGTCCCTGCAAAGGACATGATCTCATTCATTCTTATGAGCCTTCAATTTCTAATCATTCCTCAGAAACTCCTCCCTATGGTGTCTTTCACAACATTCATGCTGAGATGCATTTGTGGAAATAATAAAGAACAACAGTGTACTTGATTGTTATTTGTCTGATCCAGAGAAAGAACAAAAAGGCACGAATTCAGAAACAAAGGTAATTATCAAGAAGAAAGTGAAATAAATACTCACCGTTAGACTTCAGTATACAAGTTACTCTCCTACCCCCTCTAGATTTCATCCTAATGTTACAAAGCAGAAATACAGCTGGACTCTTGGTAGAAATAAGGCTCCAAGTTATCTGAAAAAAATTACACCTCGATCATCCCTTCAACTATATTTCATTTAATTACATTCTAAATATGGTCTTCACATAAGATAAATTAACTTCTTAAATCCCAATTTCTTTTTCTGCTAAGTATGCCAAAAAAAAAGATATACACGGATAATTAAGAGGTGTGGGTAAAGTTAATAAAAGAGAGAGTGGAAAGGAAGAGGAGACACAGAGCCTGAGCCTAATGAAGAGGGTGAAAAGGGGGAGCTCTCAGATGGTGTCAATGGTAATGATGATAAATTATTCAACATCGCACATAAGTTCCCTAAAACTGGAACCTTTCTGTCATCTCTTGACTCCTGCTGATAAAAGGCAAATGAACTTTTTTTCTAATTATTCTGGAATGTCAATTGTGGCAGGGAAAATTAGCTTAGCTTTAAAAGTCAATTACAAACAAATGTACCATGAAAATGTCAAGAAGGACTGATCCTGATATATAGTTTCCAAGAGGCCAAGGGACTGAGTGAGCAAGAAAGAACTGGAAGCATTTCTCACTCATCATGGCCAACAGTGCAAATTCTAGCACCAGGAACCAAAATCTCCTTCCTGGTGTGGAGATGAAACAGGAGGGTTCCCTGGCCCATCCATCACAGGATGTGGGACAGGGGTATAGTTCTCTGTTTGGCTGCCTGAAGCTCAAAACCCTTATAGGAGGGGGATCACGCAGAAGGGCAGGTACAGGAGCCAGGGCAAATGCTTTGGACTTTGGCTCCATAGTAGTGTCTGGAGTGGGTACCTGTGACTCTTAAAGCTCCTGTATTACAGTGCTGTTTTAGCTCTGCCATCTGCAGATGGCTTAAGCACTAACCAGCTCAGTGCCCCCTTGGTACCCAGGTCCTTGTCCACAGTCCAGGAAAAGTCAGGTCACACATGGACTTGAAGGATGAATGCAGGAGCTTTATTGAGTGGTGGAGATAATTCTCAGTGATGGGGTATTAGAAGGGGGATGGAGAAAGAAGATGATCTTCCCCTGGAATTTGGCCATCCATCGGCCAATCTCCTCTCTGGTGGTCCCAAGTTGAACTCCTCTTGGCATTCAGACTCTCCTTCTCTTCTCTCCTTCTCTGCCACACCATTCTGCCATTCATCTGCTCATTTCCTCCTGGAGCCTGGGGTTTGGGGTTTATATGGGTACAGGATAGGGGCATGTGGCTGGCCAAAAGACAATGTTTTGGACACGAAAACAGGAATGCCTTTTCTCATTTAGGGCCACTGGTTTCCAGGCTTGAAGGTGGGGTCTTTGCTGGGGAACTGCCCTCTTCTACCCAGTATTTCTCTGTCTCTCGTTTATATCAGAGATTCATTTATTTCTCTCCCTAACCCAACCCTCGCCCTTTCTTTGGTTCACTTCTCAGGTTTCTAAATAACACAAGGCGCTATTCTTTCCATTCTGTGTGTTCCCTCACCTCTCTGAAGTCACGAGCCTCTTCTCATTTCTTTCTTTAGGTTGTGCTGCTCTACGCCTCTACCTACGTCCTGGTGTCCCTCAGCATAGACAGGTACCACGCCATCGTCTACCCCATGAAGTTCCTTCAAGGAGGTGAGCTGGCTTAACCAGGTGCTCTTTCATAAAGAATCATCCTTGAGTGAGGGTAGGATCATTTTCACTAATATGTAACTCTTAATAGTAGTGATCTCCCTCTTCTTTCCTTCTCGTCCTTTTCCTCTTCTACCTCTTTCCTCATTTCATAGGTCTGATTGTCCAAAAAGATGTACAAAAGAAAACTTAGATGCCTGGGAAAATTCTGATGGTTCCCATGGACAGCCCAGAGCCACTAAAGAAGGTAGATGGCTGACCCACTTTGTGACCATTCACCTTGACACCGATGCTTCCATCTTTTTCTTCTAGAGTAGTGTTGACATGCTTACCTGTCCAAAGAAATGAACTCTCCCACACTAACTTCTCATTTTCCAGAAACAATCACCTTGCACTTATCCAAAACCATAGAAAGGATCGGAAAGATATTTTTAATTGATAATCATATTGGGGTGGGGGGAAAGGAAACTCTCCCTGATCCAGAAATAGTGAGGGATCCCTAAGAAAAGGAAGCAGATAGGCTGGAGGCAAGGCTGAGACCACACAGCCCACACTAACCCCAGATGATGCTTAAGTGGGATGGGAGAATTCTCAAGAGCACTTCCTTAACAGGCTGCATAAATGTGGAGTGCAGGAGAGGACCCAAAGCAACTGACACGGTGATTCCTGAAGTACAATACAGAGGATTAACCATAGCAAGCTTCCCTGGGTTTGAAGATGCAGAGTGGGGCCCTGGGGAGCACTAATGCCCTAGAGGAAGGGCCAGTACATATTCACAAGACTAGCTGCCCACTGCTCTGCCCACAGTCAGAGCCCACTCTCCCCCATACACCCTGAAGGCAACTAAGAAGCCAGTGTTTAACAATCTGTACTCCCCTTCCTCCAGATAACTTTGAAAACTGATAAAGAACCTAACAAGAATCTTGACCACAAAAATGAGGTGCAATCAAACATTGAAAAAGTGACAAAATCCAAACTGTAGAAAACAGATAATACACTTAAAAGATCATTCCACAGAATTTGCATCTAGGGAAGCAAATTTAATAGAATTTTAAGATAAATATAATTAACATCATCAAGGATCTGCAAGAAGTGGGGTGAAATATGGTAATTTCATTTATTATTGACAGGGGTATAAGTAAACACCTTTTATTGAAATATAAAATGTGCAGTGCTTTGACATGACTTCTTGGTATCTGCTCTGGAGAGACACCTACATGTATGCATGTATACATATGTGACGTATATTGTGGCATTGCCTAGAATAGCAGGAATTCATTGCTAGCCTTGGTGTCTCTCAGTGGAGGAGTGGTTAACTAGTCTATGGAAGAAGTTTCAGTAGCTTATGTTTATTGATTGCATACTAGGTGTCATTCATGATTCTAAGTGATTTACACATATTAAATATTTTAATATTCATAACATCTCATTGAGGTAGGTTCTATTATTATCTGCATTTTACAGTTAATTGCTGTTCCAAGAGTGAAAGTAATTTGCCCAAGGTCACAGCCAGTAAGTGCAGGAGCAAGATTTGAACCCATACAGTCTGGGTCTAGCTCTGGCGCCCTCAAATACTATATAGCCTGCCTCTCAATGTGGAAGTGGTAGAGCCATGGGAAGTAATTCGCATCAACATGAACATATCCACATTATATGCTGAGTGACAAAAACAACATGCACAAAAATCCATGCACAATGATGCCATTAAAATCAAAACCTCAAAACAAATGCTAGATACGATGTACAGAAAGATAGAGAGGAGCAGAAAGAGAGAACACACAAAAGAGAGCTCTAGGGAAAATTAACAATCATCTGCAAAAACACACACCAACTTGACATTTGACCTCACTTCTAGGGATGGGAGTTAGACTAGTGGTAGTGACCACCACAGGAACTTATATGCAAGGTGGTAATTTTTACATGAAGAATATATTGATGTATTGTGTGCAATTAAAATTAAGTTATTTTGATCCTGCTAAATAAGTACCAGAGGTCTACAGTACAGCATGAGACATATGAGTAACAATATTAAATAGTAGTCTTAAGAATTTGCTAACAAGGTAAATCTTACGTTAAGTGCTCTTACTACAAAAGGAAAAAACTAAACAAAACAAGACTAAAGGGGGACAGGAAGAAGCCTTTGGAAGTGATGGATACATTTATAGCATGGCTTGTAATGATGGTTACATGAGTATATACATATTTCCAGACACATCAAGTGGTATGTGTTGAATATGTACAGCTTTTTATATGTCAATTGTACTTCAACACAGTGGTTTAGAAGTTAACTTAACAAATAGAATATATACTTGTTTCCTAGGTTTCTTCTTGGTAATTTGATGTGTCTGTTTTGTGAAGGGTTGAGACTTGTACCAAGTTTTCTGGGCACTGTGCAGCCCTAGTTATTATGACAGAGGAGGCAGGGAATGGATGAGGCAGGAGAGGTAGGAAGGACGTTTCATGACATAGGTATGCAAAGATGTGTCAATGAAGCATCAAACTCTGTAAAACATTAGTAGAGATTTGTTCTGAGCGAAAAATGAGTGACCATGGCCCCTGACAAAGCCCTCAGGTGGTCATAAGAACATGTGCCCAAGGTGGTCAGGGTGCAGCTTGGTTTTACACATTTTAGAGAGACATGAGACTTCAGTCAAACACATTTAAGAAATACATAGGGTTGGCCCAAAATGGCAGGTTGGGTAGGGTGGGGTGGGGTGGGTGAGGCTTCCAGATTATAGGTAGATTTAACTTTTTTCTGGTTGACATTTTGTCAAGTTTATCTAAAGATCTGGGATCAATAGAAAGAAACGTCTGAGTTAAAATAAAGAATTGTGGAGACCGTATTTCTTATTTGCAGAGGAAACTTTCAGGCTGTAGGCTTCAAGTGTGAGAGATTAGGTTGTAAAATGTTTCTCATCAGACTTAAAGTCTGTGTTGCTGTTAATGTTGGAGGGATATAATGAGACATGCCTGACCCTCACTTCCCAGCATGGCCTGGAACAGCCTCTCAGGTTACGTTTTAAAAGAGCCTTAGCTGAGGAGGAAATTCATTCAGATGGTTGGAGGGCCTTCTAACTTTATTTTTGGTTTATATTCATGCATTTGTGATACACTTTTTTTTTTTAAGACAGAGTCTTGCTTTGTCACCCCGGCTGGAGTGCAGTGGCGCGATCTTGGCTCACTGCAACTTCTGCCTCCTGGGTTCAAGTGATTCTTGTGCCTCAGCCTCCTGAGTAGCTGTGATTACAGGCGTGTACCTGTAATTAACCACGCCTGGCTAATTTTTGTATTTTTAGTAGAGATGAGGTTTCACCATGTTGGCCAGGCTGGGCTCAAACTCCTCGGCTCAAGCAATCCACCTTGGCCTTCCAAAGTGCTGGGATTACAGGCAAGAAACAGTGCACCTGGCCCGTGATACACTTATTTGTGCATCTATTTATTTATGCCTAGCAGACTTCAGAAAGGATTGAATGTGGTGGACAAAAGAACATTGACACCTAAGAATTTTAAGGTGAAGAAATAGAAGTGAAGGAAAAATAAATATAGGAAATTGCATGAGGGAAGTCCCAGGAAACTTGTCAGAGGGGTGGACTTGAGACCCATAGCCAAGAGGGTGACGTGATGGTTTACGTTTCACCAAATTCACTGGGTTAAAAAATTAACTGTTTGCTCATGGAAAATATGTCTAGTTCTGGGAGACACTGTGTAATATCATGAACAGTGTCCTAAATTATCAGAAAGGAAGCAATATTATAGTGCTTTTCTAAAGATGTAAAACAACTTATTTCCTCACTTCAAAATTAAGAGAGGCTCAACATAGGATGCTTGGAAAATCCTCATCATCCATAGCTTCTGGGAAAGATGAAAGTTTGGAAACAGACATTAGCCAGCTCCCTTCCTCTGGGCAGTCCCCACGAAAGTCATTGAAGAAATGTAAAAACGGGGAGACCTGCATCTGCAATGAGAGCCAAGGAAAGAAGCCATCCAAATACCAGAAACTTCAAAGAATTCCCAGAACACGAGGGAGCAGATTAAACACAGAAGTCAATGTATAATTCAGCCCCTGGGAGCATTCCCTGGCCTTGTAGAGGATGAACTGATCCTTACAAGTTTATAGGGTGAGGGCAGCCGGTGAGCACGGGGCACGAGAGGTTCCAGGAAACAACGCGGGAGTCATGTTAGCGTTGCAGCTTGTCAGAATTTAACGGCAGCTGTGAGAGGCAGGGTTAGGGGTTTATGCGACTCAGCTAAGAGAAAGCCGTAGAAAGAGGAGATTTCCCAGAGAGTAGCAGGGCTCTCTGTGGAGAGTCATGGAGCAGGGAGAAGCCAGGAGAGAGTCAAACGCAGCTGTGCAGGCACAAGGCAATGGCCACTTAACCGAGGGGAGGCCATCTTTTGTTTATTTTTTACTGCTATTTACCAAAGCGGTATTTTTCTTAGCCAGCAACTCCAGAAAAGTTGACAACTTTAAAGCTCTTCACCAAAAATGAATATGAGAATAATTAGAAAAATATCAAAATAATAAAGATAAATATGCAGTGTCATATTAAAACAAAATATAAAACTCTGACAATTAAAACAATATAATACTAGAACCAGAATAACACATATAAATCATACGAAATTTCAAATCAGTTGGCAAAAATGAATTAGTCAGTATAGGGTGTTGAAATAGCTGTCTGGCCATTTTTAAAAGATTAGATCGCCACCTACCATGGCTAATAACAAAGTAAGTTTTAGTTGGATTGAAAAAAAAAGCACTTTAAACATAAAAGGAGTAAAAGACTGGATGTGACTCCACTGCAAACCCAACGAAAGTATCAATTAAAAAAAAAAAAAAAGAAAAAGAGTAAAAGAGTATTTGGGTAACACCTTCACAATTTCAATGAGGAAAAGGCCTTTCCAGGAATCATACCAAAAGCAGAAACAAGGAAAAAAATTAAATTATTTACATTAATAATAAATATCCATAATCAAACTTAAAAAGCAAAATTACAAATGGGAAATATTTTTATATCACAGGCAAGAACAATATCCTTTTTATAAAGAAGTCAGGCAAAGAAATAAAACATTCTAATTGAGTAAATGGGCAAAGGGCATGAACAAACTATCAAAAAATAAAGAAACATAAATGAGACTCAGTGCTGTGGCTCACACCTGCAATCCCAGCCCTTTAGGAGGCTGAGGTGGGTGGATCACTTGAGGTCAGGAGTTTGAGATCATCCAGGCCAACATAGCGAAACCCAGTCTCTACCAAAAAATACAAAAATTAGCTGGGCATGGTGACACACAACTGTAATCCCAGCTACTCGGGAGGCTGAGACACGAGAATCACTTGAACTTGGAAGGCGGAGGTTGCAGTTGAGTGGAGATTGTACAACTGTATTCCAGCCCTCTAGACTGGGCAACAGAGCGAGACTTCGTCAGAAAAAAATTTTTAAAAAAGAAACAAAATGAATAGAAAATATATAGAAGTGTTCCTTTTGACTATTAATTAAAGATTAAACATTTGAATATAAAATTTTACCAACCACATAACAAGATTAAAAGGAAGAATTATCGAAGTGTTAGGAGCGTATAAAGAAATGGGTACTTTTGTAGTTATAGGGAGAACCATGCATTGCAGGCACTTTTGAGGGAAATGTAACAGTATTAGTCAAAAGTTTATAAATCTTCTAAGAGTTTATCGTAAGGAATAACTAGAACTGAGAAAATAGATGCATATAAATTATTTATAATGAAAAATAATGGGAAACAACTTAGATAATAATAGGCTATTGATAAAATTGAAATGTAGTGTAACGATTGGAAAAAATGTCATTTATCAGTGCTTTTCCAATTGCACTTCCCACACTGACCCCTAGAGGGCTCATTTTTCTGGCCTGCTCTAGAGCAGGTCTGGGAGCTGCTGGCTGTCTCAGTTTGAGATGAGGATACCTGAGCTTTCTACACATTTCTATACTGGGTTCAAGATAAAATTATATTTGAAGAAACGATCTTACTACCCGAAAAAAAAAATGCCGTTTATACAAGTTCATATTTCTTAACAGGAAAAGATAGTCATAACAGGCTTTTCGGAGGAAAATTAGTTTACAAGGTAGCATCTGTATCATGATCTCATCTTTAAATGTGTAATCTATGTATTATATGCATGTATATTATATGTATAATATGCATGCATTATCAAAATTTAAACTTACTGTTTCTCTAGATGGTGCCACTATGGAATTTTTTCCTTTTCACTTATTTTTATTTGCTAGTATTTCTCTAATCAATGTGTGTAACTTATATGATTATTTAAAAAGGTAAATAAGTTACATGGAAAAGGGGAACGCTAAGCCGCAGAGAAGTGCAGAGCTGGACAAGAGCACAGGGAAGAGGGAGTCTGACTTTCCACGGGTGAGAAACATGACACAGTCCACCTTATATGCAAACCTGCATTTCATCTCTTCAGTCCTGGATCCTTCAGCCCTGAGAAATCACTCTTCATGGCACATGGGCTCAGCTGCCTAGAAGGCCGCTAGTCTCCCTGCTGTGGCAGCTGCATCACAGCCTAAGAGGGTGGGGCTTTCCCAGCATAGCCCAGCTCCAGTATGAGAAAAACAGCTCCAAGCCTGTACCTTGGTGGGCCTTTAGGGAAACATCTTTGGAGACCTTGGTAGAGGAGATCCTAAAGCATGGTGCTATACTCCTTTAATCTGTTTCCCTGTACATCCCTCACAAAAGTGAATGCAGTATATCCATCAAGTGGGAACCCAGGTGGGGCCCAGGAGTTACATGTTGCCCTTAACAGTACCCTGGGACCTACAGAAGGAGATGACATTCGAATTCTAACCAGTGAAAGAACAAGAGCACAGGGGTCAGCTACTAATGTCACCCAGGTCCATAGAAACCCATCAGGCTTCACACCCTCACCATCAAGAAGAATCCCCTCTAGTACCATCACCTGCCCTATTAACCCCACCCTGCTTCTTTCCTGATCTGAACTCCCACTGCTTCTCTCTACCCCCAGTTTTTCTCTATCCTTTAGGAACCAGCTCCCCTATACCATCAACTTCCTAACGGGAGGCTCCCTCCACCTCCTGCCTCCTGAGGTGGCCGATTTCCTTAAGACATCTCAACAGCATGCTCCTCAGCCTTCTTCCTTAGGTACCTCATGGCCTGGTGGTGGTGAAGACATTTTCCTACCTTTCCAGACCACCTCCAGGCCATTTCTCCTTCAGTATTGCATACGTATGCCCACTCTGTTTCTCTGATGCTCACGCTATCAGTCTAGACTACCTACTACAACCCCTCCCCTATGTCTGTGCCCATATGGCCACGACTCTCATCCAGTGAAGATGTTGACACTATTCTCAGTCTCTCTTTCACTTTTCAAACTGCCCTAATCACAGGTAACTCAATGTCTACATAAACTAAGTCTAGTGAGAGGGCTTCACACGATGACTCACAGAGCTTGACATGTTTCCTGTATTTGAGAGCATTGTGGATCAATGACTACCTCACACCTGAGAACGCTGAAGAGAGGCTGGTTGGTGCTGTGGTCCTAGCCTTGGGGGCCCACGCAGAACCTCCTTCGCAAAGTTTGCCTGAGGCTGTGTTTAAAAAGATCCTGCCCCAGACATTTCTGCCAGAGAGTGAGAGGCCTCAGGAGAAAGAGGCTGGAGGTCACCAGGGAGGGGTGGAAAGACACTGCCCAAGTCAAGCCCAAGTCAACCAGAGAGACCCCACAGGAGAATTTCCAAAGGACCCAGAAAAGTTCCTCAGGGGACCAAGAATCAGCTTTGGATGCAGCCAGGCACAGAGAGCACAAAGCCATCTGATGACAGCACCAGTCAAGCGAGAACTGTCCTCTTCCTCCTCTGGGTTCCCTGTACCCCAGCTCTGGAGAGACCCCAACATGGTTAGCAACCTGGGGGAGAAGGAGGAACAGCAGATGAGGGTAGAGAGTGGAAGGGCTGGTCCCACTGCCCAGACTCCAGTTTCCTCCCTGAAGCAAGCCCACCTCGAGAGAAAAAGACTTAACTTGAAATGATCTTGGGAATTTGGGGGTTTTACTGTTATCTAGAATTTGTATTACTAATTTTTATGTAATTAACTAAATTGACACAATGTTTACCACTTACTATGTCTGTCACCTATGAGTCATCACTGACATAAAAGGGCTTGAGTTTCCAAACGTGGGCAGGAGAACCACTCCCCTATCCCCAGTGGATTACTGGTTGCATCTAAGGAACAGGAAAGACCTTAATCGGATTGCTGTTATAATTCTACCCAAGACTCTTGCTTGCTCAGTAGGCCAATAACAACTCTTTTCTGCAGGAATCTAATATCTCTTTCCAGTGCATACAATCCAGCAAGAACAGGACCCTAGATATTATTGTCCTAAATATTTCGGGTTTGAGATTTTTATAGAGTCCCTAGTTTCCTCTAGAATTTTCTCACTTCCTGTAGCTCCTCGACCACGGCCAACACACCATTCAACAACACCACTGACTCTACATTCCAACCCCACCCAAAGACACACTGCGTTTCAAGTTGAAAGTAGGGGAGCAAGGTGGCCTTCTGTTTCTGGAAGAAGGTCCCAGGGGCAATGAGCACAGAAAGCACAGCTAGGTGAGGGATTGAGGCAAGAGCTTCAACAACAGCTTGACAGAAAGCATCACGTCATAACAGTGGGTTTATTTTAAAGGTACTTGCTTATATATGAATTCTCTCTCTCCATTCCCATCATAACCTGCTGAGGTGACCAGAACAGGTATTTTTTATACCAATTTAAAGAAAAGGTGAGGCTGAGACTGCATGGTTTAGCCAAGGTCAGAATATTGCAACTGAAATCCAGTGTGAAGACATAGCTACCAGGTTTCTGGGCTGGGTTTGAATGAGCCCTGTTCTCCAGAACAAAGTTCAGTGTTCTTTCTCTGCCTTGTAAGTCCACTCATTTTCCTACCAAAAAAAAAAAAAAGAGAGAGAGAGAAGAATGTTCCTTCCCATTTGGCAAATAACTCTCAAAAACTGTCCCAGTGCTTTGCAGTGCTGGGTACAGTTAAAGGTTGCCACACGGACCAAAGGCTGTAGCCCTGTCTGCTACCAAGAGACTGACTGTGTGTGGGTAGACACAACTCAGCATTTGCAGCACAACTCACCAGATGTACATGGTACAGACTGAGCTCCCTAACACTGCAGAGGTGGATTCATCAACATCTCAAGTCAGATGGGTAAATCAGGAAAGAAGAAGCACAAACCTTAGGCAAGGCAATGTGCTAGCTTCTGTTCAAGCTTCCCTTTATAATTTTCACATGGACCCTGTATGCAGGTACTGTCTCACTGTTTACATATGAGGAAACTGAGGCTCTGGGAGGTTCTGTGAGGTCCAGGGTGGCTGCCCCATGGTGATCCTTTTCTATAGCAGACTCCATTGCGCTCTCAAAAATGGTTGCCACATACCCAGGCATCCCTCTCTTTTCTTTGGTTAGAAAAGCAAGCCAGGGTCCTCATCGCGATTGCCTGGAGCCTGTCTTTCCTGTTCTCCATTCCCACCCTAATCATATTTGGGAAGAGGACACTCTCCAATGGTGAAGTGCAGTGCTGGGCCGTGTGGCCTGACGACTCCTACTGGACCCCGTACATGACCATTGTGGCCTTCCTGGTATACTTCATCCCTCTGACAATCATCAGGTAAGAAGCTATCATGCCAGGACCACACAGAGCGGGGACAGGTGGGCTTTCCTGCTTCACCAGCTGCTGCTCTCTTCCCCTACAGGCCCATTTTTCCTAGTGCTTTTGGGGGAATTGGCCAGGCCTCAAGATTTGATCAATAGCTACCATGGGCTAAGCCTAGTTTCTTCAAAGTAGAGTAAGGAGAAGGGAATTAACAATTACTGGATACATACTATAGGGCATCGTGCTAAATAGCTAACAATTATTGCATTAGCCACAATACAACCCTGTGAAATAATTACCCTTGTCCCAATTTAATGAATAATAAAACTCAAGCTCAGAGTGGTTAAGAAACTTACTCAACATAAAACAGGATTGAAATCCAGGTTTTTCTGATTTCATACCATATTATTTCTCTTATATCTCACAGCCTTTCAAATACAAGGCAAAATACCAGTTTTAGGGATTTTGTAAATGAAAAGATAGATATGCTTAAACTGAACATAAAACTCAGTATGCACTACTATGCTAATCTGTGTATGCAGTGGAGTCAGATTACGACAGGGAATATATTTTGGAAGCCACCGTTGAATGAGGGAAGGATTCAGGTAGGATAAGGGAGAAGTGGGGAGGAAGCAGACTCTGTGATCACCAGAAATCGAAGTGAGTATGAGGGCAGAGTGGACAGGTAGGTAGTGCCAGTGGGACAGAAGTTGGCAGTGAGCTCCTTCCAGTGGCTGGGGGAGGCTCAATTATGAATGGCCTTGGCAACAAAGTCATAGGATGTCCTGTGTCCTGCAGCTAATGGTGAGCTGTAGTTGGTCTTTCAACAGAAATTAGCACAACAACCTGATTAAGGTAGGGTCTCACTTGGCCATGTGGCAGGATCACCCTCTGAAATGGGCTCTGTATGTGTGGATAGGGTGGGAGACTACAGGGAGAGACCTGGCACATTGCATGTGTTCTTAGGCCACAGTGATCTTACACCTTTTAAGTGCTTCTAAGCCTGCCATAGTGTGTCATGTAACACATCGTGGGCAAAGGAAGATCATCCTTTGTTTCTGATAGTGTAACGAGAGCTGTGATAAAAAATCCTTGTACTTAAAATTGTACATGAGTCTCTGGTTATTTCCTCATAACTCATTCTAGAGGAATTACTACATCAAAGGTCTGGATCCAAGATGATGCACATTTTAAAACTTTTGATGCATAGTCACAAGCTGCCCTTGAGAAAAGGTTTATTGCTTCTTGGCCCTTTAGCTAAGACTACTTGTCGAAAACGTATATTCTGGGCAACACCATACAAGGGCTCTTCCTTTTTGCTCCCCGATCTGATGGAAAGTAGTACTATTTCCTTATTAAATCTTTGCCAACCTAAGAGTTTAAAAAGTATATCATTGTTTTAATATGCATTATTTAATTATGAAGCTGGTGGCATGCTTTTCAAGTGTTTTCTGATATGGTGGGAGTCATCTTTTTTTTGCTCATTGTTTCTTTAGTCTCATAGAATACTAAAGCTGGGAGAAATGTTATCCGTCGTATGGTCAAACCCCTGAATTATTCATAAGAGTAGACTTAAGGCTAAAAGAAGCTAACTAACTACCTTGCTCCCCATCAGATTGAGATGGGCAAGCACAGAGTAACCCCAATAGCCAGCCCAGCAGGCTTTCTGAGATGGGGTGTTGTCTAGTCATCTCTGCTGAATGGACAACTTAATGCCTACACTTCATTTTGACTTACTGTCTTCCACTCCATCAAGCTGAGCTTGACAGGAAGCTTGAAAAAGAGAAGGTTATTTAGACAACCATCCAAGGTAAGTCACAGCACATGGGAAGGGGCCCATGGCAGAGGAGACAGGCAAGTGAGCCACAACTGTCAGAGAGCATTTGGAAGGAAGCGGCTTGTGTCATCCCGAGCAACCGAGGCATCGATTTCAGTGGCAGTGCATGTCCTGGCTTCACTGCTGATTTATTTCCCATCAGCTCAAGAAATGATGGTCAAAATCCCTGCTCAGCAGAGCGGACGCTGCAGCACGTGGACCACGCAGCTCAGGATGTCCTGTATCTATGATTTCCCCATTAATTTGGGCTTTTTTTTTTTTCCACCAGGACTTCTCCTCAAACTTGCCTACAGGCTAGCTAGTATGTTTTTTTAGTGTCCTTGAAAGGGCAAAATACAATGTGTTTGCTGATTGAAGGAAATGATTTCAAAAGCTCGCTTCCCTCAGCTCTCATCAAGGTAAGGCCTCTGTAAGGCCTGCTCCTAGCTCCTTGCTTCCAGCTGCAGTAGTCATGAAAACTCAGCTGTGACCTCCAGCCATCCTTGAGCTTCTCTGAAGCATTTCCTGCATGACAAGAGGCTGCTCTTCCACCACCTTCCCTCTTCCATGGCTCCCCCTGGGAAAGAAAGAAGTCACTGGGGGACTAACATCCTCCACCTCCTTCGGCAACAACGCTCTTCTCTAACAAGACCAGGCCCCGGGGGGAATTTTGTGAGGAACTTGTTTCCAACTAGTACCTGACACAGGTGCTACAATTTCATCTCAGAGATAAGGTTCAACTCTTATTTTTTCTTTATTATCTATATTCTGGCCCCCTGGGCTCAATTCTCTGAGTAAGGTTAAATTCTTCATTTCAAGCTTAAATAGACAAAGAAAACAGCTCAAGGAAAGTGTTCACTCACGTTGCTCATCATGCCTCTTGCTCTTCATGCATGCTACATATGTATATATATCTTTACCAAATTGATAGAAAAAACATATCATAGTTGTTTTATTCTGCATTTCATTACAAATGAGATTAAATGTATTTTATATGCTTATTGTCATTTTTGTTTTTTTAAAGTACATATTAGATTGGTGCAAAAGTAATTGCGGATTTTGTCATCAAAAGTAATGCCACTTGAATTGTTTAAATGTTTTTACTTTCTCTATTCTCTATCTTTAGAGATATTCTTGATACAATAACCTTTCCCTTTTTGCATATGTTGCAAATATTTCTCCTGATTTGTCATTTGCCTCTATCTTGAGTATGGTTTTATTTTGTTTTTGGTTATTAGTAACAGTGATTAACATAATTAAGAAAAAAGGAAAAAAGCACAAATAACTACCTTAGTGGCTTTTCTGCCATGAGTACTTCATTGTTTTACTTATTGCCTAGCTTCATATGCATTTAGTATCTGCTAGGACAAGATCCACTCATCTTTTTCAAAGACTCCCTGGCTGCTTCGTGGTGAGCTGCTGACCTCACCTGCACTCCCAGCTCCAGCCATGGAACAAACACCCCTCTCACCCATGTGCATCACCGCCATGCCTGAACAGTCTTCCAAACTCACCTTGCCTTGCTTCTGGCCAATTAGTTCACATCCCTTTTGTCTCATTTCCAATACCAACTCCACAGTAGAGCTCCCCTTGCCAACCCTGGACCAAGAGGCACCTCAGGTCCTCACTCCCTAACCTCCAACCTCATTTTATCCATGTAGTAATCTAGACTATGTGGTAGTGTGACTGTATCTCATGAGTGCACGGACTGTGACCTTTTTGTTTCTGGATTTCACATCCAGCACACATTAAATATTAGTGTGAATATTAGATTGAATGAATAACACAATAAATTGCACCTAACAACAGATCTGTCATGTCACCCTCTCTACTCTCTCTCTCTCTCTCTTTCTCTCAGTCTCTCTCTCTTTCATACACACACACACACACACACACACAAGGCATGTACATGTCCTGCTAATATAAAAATTTCTGGCCATCTTATGCCTAGATCCATTTTTGGCATATGATAACTCCTCCATAAATATATGTGAAAGGAAGGAAGAAAGGGAGAAAATAATGAGGGTGGAAGAAAGACAGGGAGAGAGGGAAAGAGAAAGAGAGAGAGAGAGAGAGAGGCAGTTGTATTGTTGGTGGCAAACTCTCATGAGGGCAGTGTATGAATAAAGATGTAGCTGTTCCATCATCCACTAAATCAATCAGGCTCCTAGGAGTTGAAACCATAGTGACTGACAGCAAAGGCAATACGTTGTTTTTCTGGGTCAAAACAACAGGAGTTGTTTTGAAATTCACTTGATGTAACTGTCTAATTGTTGCTGGGGAGGTTATTAGCTCCAGTGTAATTGCTTTACTTTAGCTGTGCTTATTTTCTTGCTACCAAATTGATTTCTCATTCTCTTATCATTTTCATCTCTGTAAGATAAAGGTAGAAGCAGAAAGAATCAAGGCCAACAATTGAAAAAAATAAGTGGAAAAAAAAGCACATTAGTCATGGATCATTGATTTGTCACATGTGAGAAAAATTTATTTATTTTGCTTAGGAAATGGAATTACACTGTGGGAAAGCCCCATGCCAGGTTAGTGCAGCCCTGTGGATGGACTACACGGCCATGGTGGGTAAAAGGGTCCCAGGGACCTGGCCAGCACTGTCCACGGGCATGCGGTCCAAGGTCAAAGAGGATCACAGGGCCCTAAGTCAATCCATCACATTAAGAAGGGAAAGGACACCAGTGCTGGTATTGATGTACATATCATGACATACGGTGAAACTTCGTCTCTACAAAAAGACAAAGTGACGCCATATATGTATATATAAAATTAACTGAGAAGTGGCAAGAGGTATGTATCCCTACATTCTTAAATTGTGGAAGATGGTTGTGGTTGAATTTCCAGCGTTCATTCAGTCTCAGCCACTCACAGCAACTCCTCCCTTTACCGTGTGAATAGTTCAGGAATGGACATGTGATCGCATTTCAGCCTGAATGATCACTCTCCTCTGCATTTAGAAAATCTTTCTATATTTCAGATCTCAGCTGAAACTTCACCTCCTCTGGGAAGACTTTCTGACCGCCCCCAACCGAGTCAGGGCCCCTGTTATACACCCTTGTACCACTTGCATTGTATCTTCATAGCACTTTACTCCTTTGCAATCATATATTACTTGTGTCTTCATTTTGTTATCATCTCTTTCCCTAAGATGTGAGCTCCATGAGGAATGGGACCTTGTCTGTTTTGCCTACCATAGTATCCACAATAGTTCACCCAGTTCCTGGGACAAAGCTGGTGCTCAAATAAATATTGCAAAATTAATTAAAGAAGGAGAGAGACACTTTTGGCCAGGAAGAATCCTTAAGGGTCTTGGTAAAAGGAAAGAAAAAGGGGTATTATCAAACAAAAGGCCAGTTCTCCCTCACCCCTTCTCCCCATGCTTGGCCGAGCAGAGGGCGTATAGCCCTGCTGAGACCTCCAGAGCACAACTTCACGTCACCCTCAAGCCCCACAAGGCAAGGTTGGGAAATCCATCTGGCAGAGGTAGAAACTTAGGCCCTCTCTGGCTCTGAAGGTCTACAGCTCCAAGGCAGTGATGGGCATCTTTCAAGTCCCCAACCCCGTACTGAGCTCTGAGGGGGTCAGGAAGGGGGCACTTCTGGTTTGATAGAGCACTCTCTGTTGTGTCTTGTGGGGAGAGCGAACTGCTTGTCCTATTTCCTGGACACTTCCTGCACATGATCCAGAACCAAGGCTCAGGATCTGGCCTCAGGCATTCTCCTGGATATCTGCAGGTCTTGCTCTGGTGGCTCGCATCTCACACTCTGCCACCACCATACTACCATGAGCTGCCCCTATGAAGGAAGTGAAGGAAACAGGCCTGTGTTGGATCCTCTTCTAGGAAGTCAAGAAATAAACCAGCCAGATGCAAGAAAGGGGCACTTTTCTCAGTCTGGGCAATCCTTCAGTTTTCAGATTTCTAATAAACTTCAAGAAAAGCTAAACCCATTTCTTTAGAGAGTGAAGACAGAGCAAAGATATGAAGGAAGTTATACCCAAGATGATGAAAATGCTTTTCCTTAGTTCTGTTTA
Organism: Cacajao melanocephalus; assembly: GCA_963573385.1. NCBI lineage: Eukaryota > Metazoa > Chordata > Mammalia > Primates > Pitheciidae > Cacajao > Cacajao melanocephalus. Next base: position 79,931 of record CAUYLG010017831.1, on the reverse strand, counting down.
TGAGAAAGGCTATTCTAGGCCCACTCAATCCTGAAGACATGACCGCCAATACATAGACTTAAAGCAATGAGTGTTCTGCCAGCCTGGGGGTCCTAAGGAAGCTGGAACTGATTACCAGGGAGAAAAAGGCAGTTCAAGAAGGCTTCATAGCAAGTTGACATATGGACAATGGACTAAAAAAAGGCAAAATTGCATTCCAAAGAGGGGGCAAATCAGGCATAGCGAGACAGGAAGCACTGGAGCTCACATTCATCCAAAGTGCATAGGAGTTATGGAGTCAGGGTTGGTTTGGTTGGCTAACCTACACAGGGAAAGGTGTTGAGAGACACTGGGTAGAGGAAGCCAGGAGGGTGAGGATGGTGGAGGAATACTGTGAGAGGCTTTGATGCCCTGCTGAAGAGACTGGATAGCATCTTGTGGAAACGGAAGCTGCTGGATCATGAAGCCAGGGGATGGCTCTGTGTCCTGCAGCTACAGCCTCAATGGTGGTGTGGACATTAGAGATGGTAGCAGAGTTACAGGATTATGCCAATAAGCAAACAAGAGATTATAAGAGGTGCTCATTTTGATAACACATATACCAAAAATTGGAATGATACAGAGATTAGCATGGCTCCTACTCAAGGATGATGCACAAATTCATGAGATGCATCATATTTATGTGTTTGATGGGTACAGAGTTTCAGTTGAGGAAGATGAAAAAACTGTGGAGACAAACGGTGGTCACGGCGCCACAACAATGTAGATGTGGTTAATGCCACAGAACTGTACACTTCCAAATAATTAAAATGGCCTGGGCATGGTGGCTTAGCCCTGTAATCTCAGCACTTTGGGAGGCCAAGGTGGGATGATCAACTGAGCTCAAGAATTTGAGACCAGCCTGAGCAACATAGCAAGACCTCATCTCTACAAAATTAATTTAAAAATTAGCCAGGTTCGGTGGCACATACCTGTGATCCCAGCCACTCGGGAGGCTGAGGTGAGAGGATCACCTGAGCCCAGGAGGTCAAGGATGCATGCAGTGAGCTGTGATTGCACCATGGCACTCCAGCCTTGGTAACAGAGCAAGACCTTGTCAAAAAAAAAAAAAGATTAAACGGTAAATTTCATGTATATTTTACCACAATAAAAGTAGTCATCAAAAGACTGGATAAAGAGGAAGGTACATATTATGGAGTTATTTTGCGGGGACAATCCACAAAACTTATCTGCAAGCTGATTGATCAGATAAAGGAAAAAGGAAAAGAGACAAAGCCAAGTGTGGTGGCTCACACCTATAATCTCAGCAATCTGGGAAGCCAAGGCAGGCAGATCGCTTGAGCCCGGGAGTCCGAGACCAGCCTGAGCAACATGGTGAAACCCCGTCTCTACAAAAAACATACAAATTGGTTGGGCATGGTGGTGTACACTGGTAGTCCCAGCTATTCAGGGGGCTGAGGTGGGAGGTCAAGGCTGCAGTGAGCTATGATCCAGCCTGGGTGACAGAGCAAAACCCTGTGTCCAAAAACAATGGTGACAAACAGTAATGCAGATGCCTCTTTGATGCATGATTGCTATGCTCTAAGTAGTAGCCTGGTTTGGCAGTAATACCCTAGTTATTAGGTGTTTGCAGTGCTAACAGAAAAGCTGTTACTGGCTTTCACTCATCTGATTGGCCCTAAGTAAAAAAAGCGGGTGACTGAGGCCCAAATCACTGAAGCATAAGACATTTCTTAACTCTTCCCCTATATACATGGTTGATAGTCATAAATATTTGAATTATTTGTCAGTTAAATATTGGGGTTGCAATTGGCATAACCACAGGCATTCCATGGTGGGTGTAACCTTACCTTGCACAATATTTCACTTATCTGGGGAAGAAGTTTCCTTGTTCTAGCAAATATTCAACTTAGGGTTGAACTCGCTAATAACATTTTTCTCATTTTTTCTTTACTGCAGGCATACAAATTTCAAAAAAGTCCCTGGGCAGTTATATGTGAAAGAATGGAGATGCTCCAAAAAGTCCCTGAGCTTTCCTGGAGCACTCAGAGGGGTTCGCTGCGCAAGAATGGGAAAAGGCAATAAGAAGCAGAGATTTTAACATTGCCATTAATTAAGTCATATTCTAAAGATCATTAAAAGCAATTCATGCTTTGTCAGCTACTGCGAACTGAAGCTCTGCTTTTTTTTTTTTTTTAACTAATGATTGTCAAGAGGCAAGATAATGCAGTTTTAAAATAAAGCATTGCTTTGTCCCAAAGTTTTTGGTCAAGGTGCTTAATGTAGTCAAAATATCAAGTAATATGAAAGAGGAGTATGAGTTTTTCTATTTATCAAAGAGTACCTAGGATACGAAACGTGCTGACACTTTTGAATCATTAACACTTTGTTTTCCTGTTAGGCACAGATTAAATCATGTAAGAATTGGTGTGATATAGTGTACAAAATAGGCAAAAAAGAGGAGAAAGGAAATTACACCTTTTAAGTCTCCACTAATTTTCCAGCACTATACTTGGCACTTTAAATATTGTCACATCTGATGCTCAACAAGTTCAAGAGGTCTGTATTGTTAACACCATTTTGTAGAATCTCAGCAAAGGCTCAGTGCAGTAGTTATCTATTACTACACAACAAATTACCAGGAACCTAGTGACTTAAAGCAAGATACATTTATTATCTCACAGTTTCTGTGGGTCAAGAGTCTGGCCATGGCTTAACTGGGTCCCCTGCTCAGGCAAGGCAGCCGTCAAGATGTTTATCCAGGGCAGGGGGTCATCAGAGGCTGGACTAGGAAAGGTTCTTTTCCAAGCTTCGTCAGGTCCTTAGCAGAATTCATTCTCTTGCATCTGTGAGGTTCATGGCAGTTTGCTTCTTCAAAGCCAGCAATGGAGAGAGACACCAGCAAGACAGGCGCTACACTCTGTGTAATCAGTCCCATCCCCTTTGCCACATTACATTGATTAGAAGCAAGTCACCAGCTCTTCCCACACTAAAGGGGTGAGGATCACACAAAGCCATGAATGCCCGAGTCAGGGATCATAGATGCCACTTAAAAGACTGTCTAAAGTCAGGATTGAACAACAGGCAAGTAGTAGAGGAGACCCAAGTTTTTCTGATTCTAAAGACTGGATTCTAATCACAGCTCTTCCTCAAACCATTTGGGTCACGTTGAGGAAACTACATAACTTCATCAGGTCTTAGTCTCCTCACTTAAGAAAGAAGTGACTCCACTCAGTGGATCCTCATGGTCACTTTCAAAAATTGTAACTCTGTAAACAGCAAGTATGGGGGAGGGGCAGGCATGGTTGAAAGATCCCTCCCTTCACCCCTTGCACTCAGGGAGGTGGGAGTGGTCTTCTTTGTGTCCTCACAGTAGGGATCCACCAGCCACTTTAATATTCCCTTTGGTTCTTTCTGCAGCGTCATGTATGGCATTGTGATCCGAACTATTTGGATTAAAAGCAAAACCTATGAATCAGTGATTTCCAACTGCTCAGGTGAGTCTCTAATCTGCATGGCCCAATTCTTGGTTAATTTTCTTCCTCAGAGTTTTTCCTCTAGCAAATTTGAGCTGGGGCTTCCTTGATACACAGGCATACAGGATCATATCAGGACCCAACCAGCAGACCATACCCACCAAAGGCTGTCACAGGCAGGCTCTGTCTTCCGCCATGTGACCTCCCTGAAGTCTAGGAGAAGGAAGGGCAGACTTTGGGCCTGACCAAGCTAGAGACTAGGGACTTTGGGCCTGACCAAGCCAGCAGAGAGTTAGCCTTTGAGCTAGGACCCAAGGGTTACCCCAGCCTCCGGTCTGGCAGAGAAGCACCTTGGAGGACACAGATATGAAAAGAGAGACTGTTCAAGGAGGGCATCACACCTTCAGCAAGGATGAGGATCATCTTTTTTTTTTTACTTGAATTTTCAGATGCGTAAAGCTGCCATCTGGTCATAGAACAATCTTGGACCCTAAGCCAGTACAGGCACACTGGTCCATGCTTTCACAGCTGCCCTGACATACCAATTCAAACCAGATCAAGCCTAAGACCACCTGCTACAACCCTTTCCCAAATTCCTTCTCAGTAAACCTGAATGCAGAGCACCTTGTGTGCAATAGACTCTGAGCCCTGAAGCCTGCCCTGTTCCCAGGAAAATATTACTGGACCTGACCAAGGTCAACCTGGAGAAGACACAGCAAACCAAAGGGCCAAAAGAAGAAAGCGCTTCTAGTTTTCTGTTTATTATAATGAGATCGCTCTGCAGAAGGACACTGGTTCTGCTCAGGTTCCACACCCCTCCCATTCCTTGTGCACACACACACACACAACACAGACTCACATACACACATATACACACCTTCACACACTCAGTCTCACACACACTAACAAGACATACTCACACCTCTATGCACATACACAAGGACAACAAGCGATAGCACAAATATTTGGAATAAAAAGAGCTGCTTTCTGTTCCAGATGTACCACTAAGAGCTGTGCCACCTGGCAAAGTCATGTAATCCCTGGGTTCCAAGACATTAAAATAAGTGGACTGGATTCTCCCTAAGCCCTCCTCCTTTCAGACTGTGAGCTAAACTTTTATTGGACCAAGACAGATTTTTTTTCTCCTTCTTAAAGCTACTTTTTCCAATAAGACTGTGAGGCCGCCAAGAAGATGCACAAGTATTATTGGTCACTGATAACCTGCGTCTCTTTCCCTAGAAGAATGAGTAGAGATGTATAAGTCTGGGTTCTTCACCTGAATTCAGTTCAATTCTTCTGTGTTCTGCGTGTCAGGAGTGGTACAAGGGACTGGGAATGGCAAATGAATGAATAGCATGGTTCCTGACTATAAGCAGCTTGCAGTTTAGGGCCTTGCGTCTTGGCCCTGGCTGCACAGTTTAATTGTCTGGGGTTATAAAATGCACCAAACCCCAGACACCATTTCCTGAGAGATTCTGATTCACTCCATCTGGAGTGAGGCATGGACATCATTATTTCAGAAAAGTTCTTTAGGTGTTTTTAATGTGCAACTGGTCCAGTGGGACACAGAGTCATAGGTGGCGGACCTTCACACTGACTAACCAGGGTAACCAAGAGATGTGCTTAGGCTGCTTGGAAATTTTGAACCCACGAAGACCCAGTCATTCAGCTTGGGGCTAATTCCAGCCCCCATGCAGATCCTAGCGCTTCCCTTTCACTGGTACATTCTCCATACCCTGGTTTTTCTGGAAGAGCAAGAGCAATCAGAGAGACTAAACACAAGTATATTCATTCTATTCAGTGCAATTGGCTTTGGTTAAACGTTAGAATGTTCGTCTGAAAAACAATGGATGAAGGCATCCTTCCTCTATCAGATATCAAATAAATGCAATAAGTACTGTAATTATAATATCATAATCATTAAAAGAGAATTATATGGACAGGGAAATCCAATAAAACAGAAATGCTAAAGAAAACCTCAGAAATTTAGAATGTGATGGAGTATTTTGAACTGATAGAGAAATAGAAATTGTTTAATTACTAGTGTTGAGACAACTGCCCATATGGAAATAATCATATATTAAATTGTTGTATCATATGCTACAAAGAAATATACCCCTTATGAAAGAAATAACAAAAGAATGAATGAGAGAGAAAGAGTGAGAGAGAAAGAAAGAGAAGGGAGGAAGGAAGGGAGGGAGGGAGGGAGGGAGGGAGGGGGGAAGATGGGGAGAGGGAGAGAGAAAGAGAAAGGAGAAAAGTGTAAGAAATATTGTTTACAAGCAGGAAAAACTGGAAAGGTCTGAATACCCTACAATGAGGGACTGAGTATAATAATTACATAGCCATAAAATTAAACACTACAACTCTAAAAATTATTTTGTAGAGTATACTTATTGCCGTAGAAATATATCTCTAATATATTAGGTTAAGAAAAAGAAAGCAGTATGGTATCCGTTTTATACATATGTGTACATAGGCACATACTTATCAATATGTACATGTATTTATAAAAATGGATACCATACTTTATAGAATATGTATGTGCATGTATAGATAGATGATAGCTAGAGAGAGACGGGAGATGTCAAGAAGCTAAATGTTATCAATGTTATTGCGATTATCTCTGAGTGGTGGAATTTTAGTTGATTTTTATTTTCTTCTATTCTCCACTTAACCATATTTTAAAATTTTCTACAATTCCCTATATCATATAATTGAAACAATAACCCTGTAGCCCTTTAGCCTGAGTAAACAGCCAATAGTATTCTAGATGTACAGATATGTATGCTCATTTTTTAAAGCCATCAACTCAGCCCCCACAAAAACATACATTTGCAATGCACTTCTCTGAGTAAACGTCATGCTCAGGCCCTCTAAGGCCCACTCAAGGCCATCGTCCATTCATCTCTCAACATAGACTGACAGGACAGAGTGGGCAGCTCCTGTCAGCCACTGCTAGGTCCTTTTCATGTGTTCTTCTTTAACCCAGTTCCTGTTTGCCCCATTTCAGCCAGTGCCCATTACCCATTTAACCCATTTCCTGTTTGAGAATACTGCACTGGCAGTGAAATGCACTTTTTTTCCTAAACAGGAAATGGATTAATACACAGCAGTTCTAGGTGGTGTTATTAACTGTCTCTCACAGACAGACGACGGGCTCAAAGGTTAAGCAGTTTGCTTGTTTTCACAGGTGGCGTGTGACACAACCAGTATTCGAATGCACACATATTGAATGCACACATAAAGACATGACTTTCTAAAAATTAAAAACACAAACTCAGGGTCTTGGGTGTGGCTTCCCCTCCAGGGCACTCCCTCCAGAGCTCTGCCTTCAGAGAGCTGTTCCTACCTCATCTCCTGAAGGTTTTGTTTTGATATATTTAAAATCTAAAGGCTGAGTCATGAGACCAATTTTGTGGAGGTAGCCAAAGTCTTCCTGTACTTTCAGACAAATCAGATTGGTGTAAACCCCTGTCTTGTGATTTCTGCCAATTCCGTGGGTCTGACATGCTCCTCCCTGCCTGTCCCTCTGAGCACTCACTCTCACTGTCTCACCTCCTACAGCTCTCCTGTTGCCTCCACAGCAGCACCGCCCTTGTTCACCACCTTCCTCAGCTTGCCTCTCCCAGGGGAGGCTGAGCTCCAGGCTCTCTCCAAAGTTCCATGTCTCCTGCTACTACATAAACCAGTCCTTGCACTCTTGGGCTCCCCTGACTTCCAGTCCTTGAAATTGTACAAAGCCACTTAGAGCTCTGTTTACCATTGATACACAGTATGCCATTACTCCCTCCCAAAGGTGGAAATGGCTGCCACCAGTTTTTATTCTTTAATATAATTTTATATCTCCATTATACCTATTTTTTAGTTACCATCAGTGACCTCATCCTGCAATGAGGGCAGCTTGTATTCTCAAAAGCTCATATACTCTCTATATCTTATTCATAAATGAAACGCAGCTGATTTTCCATCTGTCATTACAGCCAAGCAGCTCTGGAGTTGGCAGGTAAACGGGATCTCCAGCTGTGTCCGCATGCCAGGATTATTGCTCATCAACAAGGGGACATTAGCCATGATTAGTATGAACAGAAGCTCACTTTGTAAACACTGGCCGAAAAACTCAAGCCATCCTTAGTGCAAGAACCACTCTTCTTGCTGACAAATATGTCTATTTTCTCCCACTCAAAGGCTGACAGAAAAAGAAAAAGGACTTTATTGTAAATGATCTAAAGACTTTCCCATAAACAAACGTGGAGGGCAAGACGTGGAGGAGATGGAGTTTCCAATCTTGCGTGTTATCTTTCGTAAATGAGCATATTAGTAATGTCCAGGATGATCTGCTTGTGCAAAATAGAACATTTACTGCATGAGGGTGGTTAGGCAGGTGTACCCATGGAACAGACAAAGTATAACATATCTCATTATAAGTATGTCTAACTATTATGGCTTGGTAGATATGATCCATGCTATATACAAATCTCATGTCTCTAATTAAATGAGGCACAATGGAGTGAAGAAAGAAACTATGGATTAAGAATTGGGTTAGGGCCCTATTCACTTTCTAGCTTAAAAAAACTAAGAGAAGCCCATTAACTGCTCTCCATAAATGGAGAATAAATGGCTCTGTGAATAAAATGGCTTCCTTGCAATTAATTACATTTAATAAAAGATGTGCCAGAAAAACATAAAGATACAAATAAATGAAGATTATGATGTGTTCGTGCATAGTAAGGTTCAATATCATAAAGATGTTGAATCTCCCCAGCTGATCTACAAGTTAATAAAGTTCTAATCGAAATTGAGTTGAAACATTTTATTGAGCTTGACAAGCCTATTTTAAAATATACATGGAAAATTCAATAACCAAGAGTAGCCAAGACATTCCTAGAGATGCAGAACGAGGTAGAGAAAGTTTGGTTTACCAAATATTGAAATGCATTATAAAGTCAGAGTGTGGTACTGGCACAATAGACAAAGGGAAACCTCAGTTTCCTTGCCACCTGCCGCCTGCCCCAGAATCCAATGCCACACGTTTAGGTTTTCATTAAGACAGCACTGCATATGAGGCACCAATTTCTACTTTAGTAAGGAAAACACTAGCAGCTGTGTAAACCCAAAATATCAGTAGCCTTAACTACATAGAAATTTATGTCTTAATTAAAATCCAGTTGGCAATAAAGACCAGAGGGAAAGCCATTGTCTTACATGGTCATTCAGAAATTCAGGAAGGTGGAGATTCTGCCATGCTTAACAGAGGACTGTTAATTTACCCCTCAGCACCTCCCTCCAGCAGGCAGGGATGGGGAAAGAAAGAGAGTGGAGGACTGCTCAGGAGAGGTATCTGAGCCAGGTTTGGGATGGTAGATGTTGATTCTTCCCAGCATCCCTTAGGCAGATCTTAGTCACATGACTGCACACTGGTGGAAGGCAGGCTGGGAATTGAAGTCTAGTTGTGTGCCTTGGGGACACAGGAATGGGTTTGGTGAACAGCTCATCTGTTTTTGCATAGCTATTTTAGGCTGTCAGGGCTCCTGCTTCTGCCTGAGCCAAAGTGCTGAGGTACAGAAAGGGCTATCTGGTGAGTTAGATGAAACTTTCTCATATCTAGCTACGATTTACAGTTGGATCTGGCCTAAAAACCTCCTGAAAAGAAACTCAAAATGCTTTCCTACTTGAAGATTTAGAGATATGCAGGCATGTCCAGCGAATGGGGAGAGAGGGAGCACCTCAGATGACAAGAAAAAGACAATAAGATTCCTGAACATGAAAACATTCTGGAGAATACAGAGTCAGGCACAATGAGTGCCTCAAGGTCAAAGGGAAAATGTAAGTTCTGGGCCACAGAAGAGCATTCCCACCTAACCACTCTGGCCACTCGTTAACATCTAAGGAGGAAAACATTGTGTGTGGGAGGGCTAAAGAAGCTGAAATCTCTGAGAGTTCAAGCAAGTCTGGTGTAGCCCCCTGGAATAGCACAGCACGGAGGAGCGAGGCCATTTCCTTGTTTCCTGGCAGAAGAACTTAGACAGCAGGTATCCCAGGGAAGAGCAGTGGTGCTGAATAGTCCACAGCCCTGGGACAGAACTGAGGCCCTGAAAGGCGGAGCAGAAGAGCAAAGCAACCACCCAAGGTCAAGAGCAATAATGAAGAAGACTCACAACATGGCTTAGAAATGACTGTGGCTGTGGAGCATCTGGTGCCCAGCCAGAGCCCCTCAAGAGGCAGTCACTGGTAAAGAGGAGGTCTGGGTGAAGGGGCCTGGGGCAGCCCGGGGCAGCTGCAGTGAACCTAGAAAGCAGGATCCAGGCAGCGTCACTGCAGAGACACAGGCGGTAGCCCGGGTGGATCCTGGAACACTCTGAGTGGGACACCTCCTTGGGTCTACCAGAAAAACTAGAGGAACTAAAATACCCTGGGAAGAAACCGACTAAAGTCCTGCAGCCAAGCAGATGAGACCTAATACACTTAAAATATTGAACTGATGATTTCAGGCAGCATTCACACTATATTTGTAAAGAGAATGTTACTGTTCAAAATGAATTTCAAATTTTAAAACTTTTAGAAATCAGGAAAAACTGCAAAAAATACGTTGAAGTTTTTAAAAATCAACCTAACGTATACAAAATTTCTAACATAGGAAGCACATTTATTTTAAAATATTGCCAGTCTTCCTTGTTTGTAAAGAAATCACCTGCATTCATTATAGGTCCACAGATGAATCCCCCCACCACTTCCCAGAAATCAATTCTACTTCCATTTGAAATCCCAAGATAGCAATTCCTCCCGCTTCAGGTACTCAGCCTATATGAAGAATGGGTTCCCAGCAGCTCTGTAAGAGGCCTGTGGCCTTGGGAAGGTGAGGAGCCAGAAATGGCCATTTGGAGACTAAATTTTCAGCATGGGCCCCCATTAGGGATGTACCCTGGAACTGAAACAGTCCACATCAGTGTGCTTCTTCCAGTCCCAAATCAAATGGACCTGCCAGCTTCAGGCTACCCAAGTTATTAACGCGCAGTGACAGCTAAATTGAACTGCTTTTCACTGCAGCTCAGCGCCAAGGCCTGAGTAGAAATAATCCTTTTATCTCCCAATAAAGGAGAATTACCGGCATTTTGTAGCCCAGCTCTCTCTGAAGAGCCATCTTTAGAAGCTAGAGGCTTTGCATTTCCTGGAACGGTCAGATTAAAGATGCTTTTCACTGATCTCTGGGCAGGTAGTTGATTGTATTGTCACCCCATTGCCCTGTAGAAAGCACTGCGAGTTTCCATTTTAAAGAGATTTCAGAGCACAAATGTCATTCTCGAAAACTTTTCTGAAAGTTAGTCTGCAGAGCCATACTGTTTAGGGGCCAGCTGTTGCCTAGGAACAGCCAGTGGGGACACTTTGAAAGAATCTAATTCGGTCTGCTGTCTTCTTTACTTGCCCCCCGTGGGAATAATCTCACCCTGATCATTTTCTGCTTTACATAATTCTTACACAGATAACAACCTTGTATAATAGACAATCAAATGTAGTAATACCTTCTGTTCACTTCCATAAAGTTGGCTCACCTTCCACTTGAAATACTGTTAAAACTGCATTCATCTCAACTGATAGCACATCCGACATCCCCAGCATGGGGCTTGGTTCCTTGAATATATTATTTTATGTTAATCTTCAAAGTAACTCTGCGAATTAGGTGTTCTACGCCTCGATTTTGAAATAGACACTGAAGCTGGGAACTTTAGACAATTTGCCTAAGGTTACACAGTTAGTAATTGGTAGAGACGGAAGATGCATTCCAGTCCAATCTTACAGCCTGTGTCCTTCCCAAGATCCCATCCTAGAAATCAAGGTTTCTTGCCCTTGACACCTTTGGCATTTTGGACTGGATAATTCTTTGTTGTGGGGGCTGCCCTGTGCATTGAAGGATGTTTAGCAACATTCCTGGCTTCTGCCCACTGGACGCCAGTAGCACACATGCACACACAATTGTGACAGCCAAAAATGTGTCCATTGCCAAAAGTTCCCTGTAAAGCAAGATCACCCCAGTGGAGAATCACTGCTCTAAATGTTCTGAAGCACTTGCTTTCTTACAAGGCTGAGGTTTCGTGGTCCCATGAAATGCACAGAATGATTTGAAGACCCTAATAGTATTTAGGAGGGTATGCTTTAAGAAATATGAATTAATTATAATAAGCATTTTGATTCTTTGTACCTAAAGAGCCCCTATTCCTGTTACTCTTGAAAATCATTTGTCCTCTGCAGTGAGTAAACGTTCACACTGCACAAACACTCAGAAGCTTCAATGGCCTGCTGCCACCTCAGGAGTTCAGCCCAAACTCCTCACAAAGACATTCAAGGCCTCCCCAGTTTGTCTTCAGTTCTCTTCTCCACTCTCAAACCCCACACATTTGCAGGCTACAGCCAAGCAATATGACTCACTGTGGTTAAAACGCATCCTACATTTTCTTGTTCCATGTCTTGGCTGAGGATGTTCACTCTCTGCTTCCCACCTCTCCCAATCCCACGCTGCACCCCACCTTTGTTTTGGAATCCTTCTTATGTCATTTGAGTTCACCTGATGCTCTCTGCATCTCCCCCACAGCCTCACCAGTACAGGGGTGGAGGGATGGGTCTCTCCTCTGTCTGCAGTTGGTTTCTATCTGTCTTAGTCCATTTTCTGATGCTATAACAGAATACCACAGGCTGGGAATTATTTTTTTTAAGAGATTTATTTGGCTTATGGTTCTAGAGGCTGGGAAATCCAAGAGCAGGGTGCCTGCAACTGGCAAGGGTCATCCCATGGCAGAAGACAGAGGGTGAAAGCGAGCACACAAGAGAGAAAGTCAAGCCAAACTCGTCCATTTCATGAGAAGCCCACTTCCATAATAATAGCAATAATCCATTCATGAGGGCCAAGCCCTGGTGGCCTAATCACCTCTCATGGGCTCCACCTCCCAATACTGTTACAATGACAATTAAATTTAAATATGAGTTTTGGCAGAGACATTCAAACCACAGCAGCATTTCTCTCATCTCAACCAGTTTTATGGAGAGTGTGTGGTCTTTCACACTGGATTGAAAATTCTTAGAGAACAAGAACTCTATTTCAGCTCTTCCAGTCAGTCCTTATCTCTTAGCAGATACGCTATGCTTGTGGGATTGGGCGAGATCAGATTGGAGGTGGGATTGAATGAATATTGCAAATATGTAAACATCTGACTGGTTTCCATGGGCATTAAAATAAATTTCAAACGTGAGAGCTGCATGGTGCAGTGAGGACAATGGAGCACAGCAGATTGCCTTTCTAGTGCACAACTACCCTGCTCCGTGTGATGTGGATGCACTGGGTGGGCCTCTGACCAAGGCCACCACTGGGGTTGTGCCCATTGAGCCTCACTGGGTGGCTCCTGGCTGAGAGGTGTGCGGGGCTGGCATCCTCTTCATATTTCCCTCACTGAATATGTGCCCTAGGCAGGCCTATGCTTATCAGAGGAAGGGTCCTTTTTCTGAATTTTCACAAAGGTGGCATATGGGCTGGTGGAAGCCCTGACAGTAAAAACTCTTCTGTGAGGAAAAGGACACTGCATCTGACATTTTTATCCCCAAATTCACAGATAACCACTCCTTTAACTAAGGCCTATGGCAATGGATCCTGCCTAGCCTAATCCCATCCCCTTGTTTTACTGCTACTTAACTAATGAGAGGTGGTTATTGGTTATTGATTCATTCAACACATTTGTATTAGTCATTCATATGTGTATAGGCTACAGGAGTGCAGAAAACAAAGCCCCTGTCCTCATCAAGATTGTATTCTAGTGGATTCTTATATTCACCCCACAGTGTTCAGCATCAGACAGCAGCCCACATATGAAAAAATGTGTATCCAAGCTCCTATTTTGGAGGGTTCTGATACCCGTGGATTGAGCTTTGCTTGAGAGTGTTTGTTTGTTTTTTTTTTGACGAATGTGTTTGTCTGGGGCAACCATTTTAGAAAATAATTTTGCCAGGTTGCTAAAGTGGCCACATGGGTGTCTCAGCATAGCCAGGGCTCAGAGAATAGTGCTCCTCAGGGAAGGGCTCAGTTCCTTCATGGTCACATGCTCTAATTCCAGCTACAGCTAGTTCAAGCCATCTGACCAAGTTTCTTGAGAGAGTCTGAGCATTCCATAGCATTTGTGTATAATATTAAGGTGTAAACTGAGCATTCTCTAGAAAGCAGCCCAGAATGATCTTTAATCTAAGAATTTCCAAGGAGGCCATCTGGGCATAAGTGCACAGGATATAAGTGAAAACTGGAGAACTGGAGTCTAACCTTTAATGTTCCTGTTGGCAGAAACAGACACTGTCACTTCTTGAACACTTCATCTTACTATTCCCCTCTTGTATCTACAGATGGGAAACTGTGCAGCCACTACAACCGAGGACTCATCTCAAAGGCAAAACTCAAGGCTATCAAGTATAGCATCGTCATCATTCTTGGTAAGCAATGTCCCTTCTTGAGCTGTACAGTGGTATGAACATCCCAAAACCAAGCTTGCTCCTGGACCTGGTGGCAGAAAGGAATTTGCTGATGGGCACTTCTACACTGGTCTGATTGGAAAGGAATGTGTGAAACTCATCAGGCCATCTGTGGTTCCTTCAAAGGCTGAAATTTGGTTCTTAATCCCTCTACTTATGAACACAGCCGCCTGCCAAGGCCATGGGTTGAATAATTTGTAGAAAATCTGATTAGGACCAAACTAGCTGAAGGGGATGCTCACATCACCTGCTAACTCAGTTGCTTCCTTTAAGACACACTCTTCCCCAGGGCTGGAGTTCGTAAGCAAAAAGAAGGCAGAAGTGGCTTTCCATCTCTTCTGAACATTTAATGTTAGGGTCACTACAAATTCTTCCTATGTGGCACCTTACCTGCCCTTCCACCCTCCTGCCTTCTGCCCTTTCCTTTTCCTTTCTCTCTACTCTTAAGCCCCATAAAGTCACCTTGCACTATTGTCTGTCTGAAATACTCTACTCTCCAGTGGTGACCTGGCTTACTTCCAAACCTCATTTGTTCCCCAACAATGCCACCTCCCTGAGGGCTCCTTGACAAGTGTTTTTAAACATCCTTTCTCTAGTCTTTACTCTGCTTTATTTTTCTTCTTGTTTCTACCCAGCACTATAGGATGTGGACTGATTTTCTTATTGTCTATCTCCCATGCTGGAGTAATAAATATATGAGGGCAATGACTTTGGCTTTTGTGTGACTTACATTAACACCAAGACCTAAAATAGGGTCCCCCACGCACTGCTCAACTAACATTTGTTAAATGAATGAATGAATGCATGCAAATACACAAGAAGGAAAGGATTTGTGCTATTTTCTCTTTTATTTAGCTTAAGTACCCACTCCTTGCCCCTCTGGCAGCTCTTGAAAGCCGCGAGGAAGCATAGATCTCCCATTAGCTGCATGTCAAAGCACCAAAACAGTCTTCTCACCTTTCTAAAACGCAACTGCAAAATGCCAAACAGACCACACGCAGCATGACTCAGCCAGCAGGACATAGGCACAAAACAACACTGCAGGCGGAACTGGGATAAAACATATACAACCCACCAGGGCTCAAAATCTTTCCCAGAGGCTTCTGAAGTAGATCAAAGACTCCTCTGCCTTCCCAGATAGTCAGAACCGCAGAGGCACATTCCCTGGATGTTGAGTTGGAAAATGTATGCTTACAAGTATGTCCCAAAGCCAGCATAACCCTTTGTCATCAGCAACCATACTCCTAGGCCCTATGGGATCCCTTCAGTCAGCAAGCAGGGACACCCACTACAGGGTCAGGAAGTGTTGTCATCCCTGTCAAACCAAAAGGGCCCTTTCTATAGCAAACACTTTGTAATGTCCCTTTCCCATCTTGAAATAAAATGTATACTTATACTACCTACCATGGTAACTAAAAAAATTAGGCCAGGCGTGGTGGCTCACGCCTGTAATCCCAGTACTTTGAGAGGCTGAGGCAGGCGGATCATGAGGTCAGGAGTTTGAGACCAGCCTGAGCAATATGGTGAAACCCTGTCTCTACTGAAAATACAAAAACTAGCCAGGCATGATGGCATGTGCCTGTAGTCTCAGCTACTCAGGAGGCTGAGGCAGGAGAATTGCTTGAATCGGGAAAGCGGAGGTTGTAGTGAGGTGAGATTGCGCCACTGTGCTCCAGCCTGGGTGACAGAGTGAGACTCTGTCTCAAAAAAGAAAATATGTTGGCCCCAAAATAATATAAAGGTAATATAAAGGAGGAATAAGAATATAATCTACAATAAAATAATACTCTTTTTGTTAATTAAAATTTATTCTAATTTTAATATGTAAAAATGTAAGCACAGCTACACTAGAAGAGTAATGAAGTAGTGACACCTACACCGTGACATAGTAACAGCTACGAATGAAAACCAATACAGGTGTATTTTCATGGAGATATAAAAAAATGTAAGCCGTATTGCTGTCAATGACTTGATTTTCTGAGCTGCAAAAAAAAAAAAAACAAAAAAATCCTTGTAAATTTTCTAATTAAGCAAAGTAATCTTTCCTCCATTTGCAACAGAATTGCATTTCTAGAAAATTCAGTATTTATTTAAAATATCTGTGTTTATGTGTAAAAGAAAGTCAGGTTTCTAGACTTGGATAACTATACAGAGGGTTCTCCTCACATAAATGTCTAGTTGGGCATTCAACATAGATACAAATCTTTGCTGGCTGGGCTGCCTGTACCATGCCAGAGGACTGGCATCCCTGTGACAACCAGAATCCCCCAACCTCACATACACACACATGCAAACACACAAGCACACAAGGCCATTTGCCCCCTTAGTGCCCCAGATACTTTTCAGGGCCAATGTTTGAGTTAATTAACCAGGATCCAGAACACTCAGTGGGCTTTGTGCTTGAATTGCTCCTCTTCAATACATTGCCAAGGTCTGGGATCAAGAGGGGAACCATGAGTCAGTTTATTATTCCAAAATTCCCCAACAAGTTACAGAATCTGCATTACAGAGTTGTGGAGGAAAGCTTGTCCCTGCATGGAGAAAGCCAAGGAAGCCAAACTTCTACTCTGAGAAAAAATTCTATGGATGAGAAAGTGGGAGGAGAGTGGAGAACACATGGTGAGAAAATGAGAGATGCGTGTATTTCCAGTCAACTGACGAGTGTTTAGCTCTGTGTAATCTGTGCCCTCCAGAGGAAAATGAAAGAGAGAGGTTTATTAGAAGGAATTGGCTTAGGTGATTACTGAGGCTGAGAATTCCCAAGCTATGCAGTTGAAAGCTGGAGACCCAGGAAACCCAATGGTGTAGGTTCTAGTCCAAGTCTGAGTCAAAGGCCTGAAAACCAGGAGAGTGGATGGTGTATGTTTCAGCTTGACTCCAAGTATGAAGGAAGGAGAAGACCAATGACAGGCAAGCAGAGTGAATTTTCTCTCACTTAACCTTTTTCTATGACCCAAACCTTCAACAGATTGGATGGGGCCTGCACGCAGGGGAGGGCAATCTGCTTTTCTTACTCTACCAGTTCAAATGTTACTCTCATCCAGAAACATCTTCATATGCACCCAGAATATAGTGTTTAATAGAATCACTCCACACCCCAGTCAAGTAGTCTCAAAATTAACCATCACATTCTGAATCCCTACCTTTCATCCATTTCTTTTGAGAATTTGGAGCCAAACAAAATTAGGGTCTCACACAAACCAGTGGATTTAGAGAAAGGTATTGTGTGGATGTTTTCTGGAGAGGCCAACTTAGAGGTGAAAAAAAACCTGAAAACAGTGTGATTAAACTGGGCTGTGCTTTGAAAATATTGTGATCACCCCTTCTCCCTGCCATAACCTAAAACCGGTAGTCACTATGTGGTCAAAATGCTTCCTGTCCTTCTGTCTTTTCCTAGAGAGTCTTCAAAGTATTTTGCTGTTTTTTCCTGATCCCTGTGTTGGATGAGAGGCTATGGTCATAGTCACCTGTTCCTGGGGTTTCTATAAAGAATCCACAACAGGAGAAATTCTTTACCAATAGAGAAGCTCTATAACCTTTGCTCAGTTTTAGAAACATATCTGTAAGATGTGTCCACATGTATGTGTGTATGTGTTTAAGTGAATATGACATCAGTGCTCTAAACAGCATCCAACCCCAACAGTTCTGAGAAATCCCAGATCCCAAAGAACTTCCCAGGTAAAAGTCCAGTCAGGACCAACCAAAAAGACCTGCTACCTGCTGTGGTGCTAATGGCTCTCTTCTCCCCCAGCCTTCATCTGCTGTTGGAGTCCATACTTTCTCTTTGACATTTTGGACAATTTCAACCTCCTTCCAGACACCCAGGAGCGTTTCTATGCCTCTGTGATCATTCAGAACCTGCCAGCATTGAATAGCGCCATCAACCCCCTCATTTACTGTGTCTTCAGCAGCTCCATCACTTTCCCCTGCAGGTAAGGGGAGCTCTTGCATGAGTCAGACACACTGATGGGCACTGCACTGGGATTCCACCAACATGTGGGTTTCTCATGTCCAGACTCTCCAGTAGGTTACAGAATGCCCCCCCCGCCAACCTTTTTTTTTCTTTTGAGACGGAGTCTCTCTCTGTTGCCAGTCTGGAGTGCAGTGGCGTGATCTCAGCTCACTGCAACCTCCGCCTCCCGGTTCAAGCAATTCTCCTGCCTCAGCCTCCCAAGTAGCTGGGACTGACTACAGCTGCATGCCACCATACCCCACTAATTTTTGTATTTTTAATAGAGACATGGTTTCACAATGTTAGCCAGGATGGTGTTGATCTCTTGACTTCATGGTCCGCCCACCTCGGCCTCCTGAAGTGCTGGGATTACAAGCTTGAGCCACCACACCCGGCCGGAATCCTCCTTTTATAGAGGAGAGGTTTGAGAGTCAGAAAAATTCCACTGTGACTGATTTAAACCCTGGCCCAGGCCACAGCTGACGTGCTTTTTCTTACACCACAACACCTCCTATAGCAACCACCTTAATCATGACACATCTAGAAGACCTTGCTTTTGTTCAAAGCATCTTCACATGAATTGCCTCAATACAATTCTATGGCAATAACAGAACATAAAGCCTTATTACCATTTTACAGATAAACAAAGTAAGTCTTATGAGTTTAATGACATGATTAAGGTTATATGAATAATTACTAGCAGAGCTGAAATTAAATCCCTCCTACAGCTATTGTCATTCTGATGTTTTTCTGATGTTTTTCAGCTGTATCCCTGCATAAGCCACAGAGGGTAGGTGGAGAATTCCATAGGAGATAGATACAAGAGGAGAATGATTTAAGTCTTGGGCTTAATGCCCAAGTGGTTGAGATTTATATTTTGCCATTGCTTATTCATAGTGATGTGTGACCTTGGGCAAGTTAGATAACTTCTATAAACCTCATTTTCTTCATCTGTAAAACAGGGCTAACAGCACTGTCTACCAGTTGGCCTGTGATGTCTCTGTCCTCTGGGCTCTGGTGCTGACCAGTGGGAGGGAGAGCTGTGAGTCATTAAGAAGGAAGGTCAGGGTATTACATGTAAAGTACTTGGCACAGTTTTTGTCTGATCTTTAATACATTTTTTATAACTGTTGTCTCTTAACATGTCTACTTCCCTTTTCATTAGGTCAAATTATTTCCCTCCCTGCTTCATTTTTACTTTCTCCAGGGAGCAAAGATCACAGGATTCCAGAATGACGTTCCGGGAGAGAACCGAGAGGCATGAGATACAGATTCTGTCCAAGCCAGAATTCATCTAGACCCTGGGACAGTACCAGTGCGAAGCAGAGCACCATCAGCTCTCCCAGGTCCCTGTCACCCGCTTGGGCACATGCATGGAACCTGAGCCAACTTCACCTATGCTCGTCATCACCTGGGAGATGCACAAGACAAATGTTCTATTGAGTCCATGCACTGCATTAAGTATTGCCCAACACGAACTCCCAGTTATTCATGCCAGCCAGGAAGGAAACGCCTTCCCTCCCCACCATTCCCAGTCCTGCTTCCCACTGGCCAGCACCTGAACCCAGTGAACACAGGCATCAGTGGCCCAGCATCCTGGCTTGGAGGCAGTGAGTAGACAGGCAAGCAGAAGTGACAAAAGTAGCAGGGTTACACATTAATCTTCTCATTACAACAGAAGAAGAAAATAAAATACTTAATTAAGCCTAGACTTTTTTCCCCAGTTTTGGATTGGAGGTTCAGTGCTTGTAGCCAAGAAAGTGTTTGTCCTTGAAATGCCAACAAATTCATTTCCAGGCATTGGTGCTTTGCACCTCTTCTGCAGATAGCCTCGGTTTGCAGATGAGTGTGCTGGCAGCAGGCAAGTGCATCTCCTATTCCATCGACAAATGATTTGTAGAAAGGGCACACTGTTGGCCCTCCAGAATAAGGTCAAACAAAGGGATACTGGCTGTGATGGAAAACAGGTTGTGTTTAAAAAGTCATGGACCCCTGACTTCCAGCCTCTGAGATCTGGTTCCTAGAACTCACATGTCCTTGAGGCTTTCTGAGACCTCTTGCTCTGTATCCAACACTTGGGCCTCTCTGGGCTCCATTCCTCACACCTCAAGAACAAGTCTTCCCCTTCTTAACTACCTGAACCCTCTCTTTCATTGGGAGCTGGGTTCCTGTGGCTTTTCCAGGCTCGATGTTTCTCTAAGTTCTTTATCGTTTTTGCCTGTCACAGCCTTTGTCTAGCACCTCGGCCGGGAAGCGCTGGTGGGGCTTATTTTGACAGGTCTGGAGTTTGGTACTTACAAGCATAATCCAAGTGAAATATGACTAAATGTTTTCTAGTCAATTTCTCCCATCAGATTTTTCCACAAGTGGAAGTGAAATAATTTCATTTGATCATATATACATCCCACCCACGGCTCTGGGATGCGCGTGAGCACCTTATTTTAGCTTCACATATATTCTTGACATTAAAGTCTCCTTGGCAAAATCCTCCTTCCCAGAATTATTCCGAGCTTAAATCATTTTTTTTTCTTTTTCTTTTTGGCATACTGCTAGTGGAGTCATTAAACTGTTCAGTATATTTTAATAGCACTCCATCCCTCATTATGGTGTCAACTCAAAGTCTGCATGCTTAAGGTCATGTGGGCTTTTTTTTTTTTTTTCGTAAACTCTCTTTTCAATTCGATCTGACCTTAGGGAAAGTACCTCTTTAAGAGGAAATCAGACTCCTCACTCACCATCTCTCTGAGAATTATTCTCTGAATTTGAGGAGCCTGAATAATCTAGTTTTATTTCTACACAATACTTTTGAAGGCTGCCTCCCTCTCTGTCCAATCAGCTAAACTTGAGCAATCCTGGAAGCTTTGAGCAGTTGAGAAATGCTTTTCAACATTTCACTTTAAATCAAGATGTGCCACAGAAGACCCACGGAACTGTTGCTAAAATAGCTGCCTGCACAGGAGCCAATTAACAGAGCAAAAACTGGCAGATGTCCTAGATGGCAAAACAGGAGGACCAGGTTCTCTTGACAGATGCTTTCAATCTTTGTCAAATCTGGTCTGCAAACTACATTGCATGCCTACCTCATCCATCAGTAGATTATCGAAGTGAAGGAGAGAGTATAGTGAGGGGCGTTGTGATCTACAGAAACTGTGAATGTGATTTCATAGTTGTTGTGTTGCTGTCTCTCTCATTTCCCGTGAAGACTAGAGATCAATAAGATAATCGTACAGGTTGCTGCAGGATAATCTGCCATTTAAATGAAACTTGCTTTATAGTGGTATGAATTCTGGAATTGTCATTTCCATGTATTTGCTGAGCTTGGGGAAACATGACTTAAGCATTATGAACATACTGGTAATTAATAGTCTTGTGACCTTGAACAAATCATTTTCACACCTCTGGGCATCAATGGTCTCATCTGCAAGATGGGAACAAAATCAGCCTGGAGCAGAGGATCTTGGTGGTTCCTCCCAGACACAGCCTCTGAGAGTGAGACCTTCTAGAATTCTTTCCCAGGGGACCAATGACTCAGTGACTTAATGCTGAGTCATTTGCCCTTCAGAGGTGTAACTTCCCTATCTATCACCATGAATGAAGAGAAATATCATTTCCCAACTGAGAAATGCAGTTTGAGCTCCTGGAGAAAATTAGAAGCTTAGTGCTGTGACATTACTGTTTGCAGACTTTGATGCCCAAGTGGAATCAGGGAAGCCAGCAGGGTGGTGCCTAAGATGTCACCTAAGATGTCACTTTTTGAGACATCAAAAAGGAATAAAAATCAAGATGTCAAAAAGTCTGTGGTTACATTATTGCATAGCTTCAGGGACAGGAGAAAATTTAGGAGAGCCAGAGTAGGTGTGCTTACTATATT
This sequence comes from Cacajao melanocephalus, assembly GCA_963573385.1. Classification (NCBI taxonomy): domain Eukaryota; kingdom Metazoa; phylum Chordata; class Mammalia; order Primates; family Pitheciidae; genus Cacajao; species Cacajao melanocephalus. The sequence continues at coordinate 58,150 of CAUYLG010017831.1, read as the reverse complement.
CAGCCATACTCTAGAAAATAAGTGTCTCCACTTTACTGAACTAAATTAAACATGAATGGTAAAAACTTCTCTACTTTCAGGGTGCATGTGAACATAATTTAGTTGAAGTTTACTTTCACTAAGCAACATCTCCCACCTTTTCCCCCAGAAAATGTTAACACCTTTTTAATGACTTTCATTTGTGAATAATCATGAGAAAAAAAAAGAGTCCCTTTTAAACCAGCCCAACAGGCAGCTTAAACTTCCTAGCTTCGTTTGGAAAATTCTGTATACGCATATACAGAAATGACCTTGCCTTTTCCAAATGCATTCGCAGTGTCAATCAGAAAAGGCCACAAGCCTGAATCTGAGAGAAAAAATGGAAAACAAAAATCTTTAGCAGGAAATAAAGTTATTCTCCTCTTCCAGAATTATCTTCGGTGAGCTACAGACCTGCAGGCAACTCCAATTTCTTCATCATCATTTGACTATACCTCATATTATATGCAGATCAACCAGTGTTCCCTGAAGCTTTGCAATTGCATTTAATTGAAGGGAGATGGTGTTAACTGTTTAGATGCCAACCTCTGTGCTTTTGGAAACATGAAAAACCCATGCCTCATTTCTCTGCAGTTGCATTTTAAGAATACATTATCCGCAACAGGGCTGATTCAGTTAACATTTTAAAAGTGCAATTCCAGGCTTACAGAATGTTAAAGTCGATGGAGTCTTATATCATCTAGTCTCATGGTTTTCAGACTGCTCAGAGACTCTGAAGCAGTTCCAAGGAGGTGACTCAATATTAATATTTTTACATGGCTGGGCATGGTGGCTCACTCCTGTAATCCCAGCATTTTGGGAGGCCGAGGTGAGTGGATCACCTGAGATCAGGAGTCCGAGACCAGCCTGGACAACATGGTGAAACCCCATCTCTACTAAAAATACAAACATGATCTGGGCATGGTAGCAGGTTGCCTATAATCCCAGCTACTCTGGAGGCTGAGGTAGGAGAGTCACTTGAACCCAGGAGTCAGAGGTTGCAGTGATCCAAGATCATGCCATTCCACTCCAACCTGCACAACAAGAGCAAAACTCGGCCTCAAAAAAAAAAAAAAAAAAATCCTTACACACAACAATAGCATAGAAGCTGAGAGGTGACTAAATGTAGTTAGTTTCAAGTTTTTTGAATTGTCTTACATGCAAAATGTGGATTAATGTGGACATTGATACACCAAGAATGCATGTTATAATTTCAGGGTCATCACTAAAATAATAGATATACAGAAATATATATCTTTCAGAATAAAAGAGAAGGAAAGCTGAGTAACAAGTGACTCAAAAAATTTGAAAGAAAGCAAGAAAAGAGAGAAACAGGGACATGAAACAGCTGGGATAAGCAAAAAACACATAGGAAGATGGTGGATTTTTTTATCCAAACTTAGTAATTATAAGTGCAAAGAGATTAAATGCCCCAGTTAACAGTTAGAAAATTCACCAAATTAAACTCGAAGTAGAAGGAATAAAATAATAAGAATAGGAGTAAAATTAATGAAATAAGAAACGTAATAAAAAGGCTCAACAAAGATCAAATTCTGTTCTTAAAAAAATTAAATTAATAAACCTCTGGTGAGACTGATCAAGGGAAGAAAAAGAGGCAGGGCACAAAGAGATAGTATTTTTTAAAGGATATCACTATAGATCCTGGAGTCAATAAAAAGATAATAAGAGGATATGATGATCAAGCTTATGTCAAAACAAATTCAAAATATAGATAAATGGGAAAATATGTAATTGACCCAAAAAGAAACAAAATCAAAGTAGTAGCATAACTGCTAAAGAAAGAGAATGTCTTCATTGGTGAGTTCTACCAAAATTTAAGGACAAAGCAACACCAATTTTGTAATCTTTAGTAAAATAGCAAAAGGGTGACTTTTCAGATTACTTATGAGATTAAAGAAATCTGAATCCCAAATGCTGCAAAGGCATTACAAGAAAAAAAAATTGCAAGTGAATTTTGCTGTGAAAATACATGCAAAAATTCCAAAAACAAAAATTAGCAATCAAATCCAGCAAAACATATCAAGGCTAACATATGTGACAAAACTGGTTTCATTCCAGGAATGCAATGTTGGCTTACTATTAGAAAATCATTCAACTCATTACATTAATAGATTACAGGATAAAACAATATATTAACAGATGCAGAAAAACATTTGACAAAATTTTTCAACCTCCAATCATGATAAAAGATTTTCACAAACTTGGTATAGAAGACAATTTCTTAAACCTTAAAGTTTATCTGCAAGAAAGCTACAGGAAACCTATATTTAATGGTGAAGCTTTGAAGATATTCTTTTTGAAATAAAGAATGAGTGAAGAATGCCAGCATCATCACTTCTATTCAACATTGTAAGTGATCCTAGCCAATGCAGTAAAACAAGAAAAAATGTAAGATAAAAGGTATGTAGATTCATAATGAATAATAAAAACTGACATTACCTATATAAATGCATAGATGAATATCCAAAATAATATACAAATTATTAGAATTGGAAAGTTTAGTATGGTTGCAGGATACAAAAATCATTGTACAAAAAATCAATATTATTTCCACATAGCAGCAATAAATAAATAATTTAATTCTTAAAGTTTTGCAGCAGTAAAGGAAAAGCTTCCTTTTTGCCCTTAGCGGCTTCACTGAAAAATCAAGTCACAAAAAGGCAGATAAATAGGAGAAAAGGCAAGCAAATTTATTACTCCTATGCACACAGGGAAAATCAGAGTGATTGGCCAATATTACAATGGGTAGAGATGCTTGTAGAGCCTTCTTCTTAGAGGAAAAAGAGATGGGGAAGTGTGGATGATTTTAGGGGAATAGTAAATGACTTTTAGGAATTCAGTGGCCTTGAAGAATACAATGGTCCAGGACAAAGTCTATTGGGCCCACAGAACAGACTTTTGTTTGTGACAAAAGTCTGCCCATGTTTGTTGACAGACTTTAGTGTTCCTTCTTATGATATGGGTTCAGTTAATGAGAACTCAGAAGGGACCAGAAGTCATTGTTTTCTTCTTCGGTAAGTCTAGATTTAGGCAGATAAGGAAACTTCAGGATTGAGAAACAGGAGCAGGGAGAGGAGAAACAACTGTTCTTCCTGGTAGGAGAACTGAAAACTGGTCCAGTCATTATGCAGCTAGGAGGATAAAATATCTTCTAGCATCTATTCCTCTCTAAGGAACTTTAATTCAAAATACTCATTATAATACCATGAAGTCATATTTTGGGATAAAGTTCCATGAGTTCCTGCATTTGTTATTTGCAATAGCCTTCAAAGATGAAATTCTTAGGAGTAAACTTATAAAAGGTATGTAAATCTCTATGGAGAAATTATAATACTATTGAGATATATTCTAAAAACTAATTAAATGCAGAAATATATCATGACTCTTGTTTGGAAACAAATATCCTAAAATGATCGATTTTCAAATTGATCTCTGATGATTCAGTAGAATGCCAAAGCCTCAAGAAGAATTTTGTGGAACTTGATAAGCTGTCTCTAAAATTTATATGGAAACGCATAGGACCAAGAATAGCTGCAGCACTGTTGACTAAGGGAAAAAATGGGAGAGCTTCACTGACCACATATCAAACTTATCATGAAAGAATAATAATGAAAGCTGTGGTATGGGCTCTAAAGTAGACAAATTAGCAAAGGGAATAGAAAAGGAGTCCAGAAAAAGATGCCCACAAATAGGGAAACTTGATTTGTTTCAGAGGTAACATTGCAAAGCAATAAGGAAAGGGTGTTCTTTTCAATTATATAAGAAACTGGACATTTATGTGGGAGAAAATTTAAATGAAAAACTACTGGATTACATGTTAAATTGGTTCTAGGTGGATTATAGATCTAAATTCACAAGACAGTAAAACATTAAAAAAGTAATATGAGGGAATATTCTGAAAGATTTCAAGGGAGGGAAAGAGCTCTTAAACAAAGCATGAAACCACTGTACTCACAAAGGACAATATTGATAAGTTTAATTACCTAAAACTAGACATTTCTATTCATCAAAGTATATTTAAAATGTGAAAAGACATGCTATAGAATGGAAAATGACATTTGCAAAACATATAACTGACCAAGATCTAGTATTTGTAATGTACAAAAACTCCTGCAAATCAGTTAGAAAAAGGTTTAAAAAGACAATAGAAGACATAGAAAAATGGGCAAGAATTAACTTTAGAAAAGAGTTTATTCAAACGGACAACAGACATATGAAAAGGTGTTTAATCTCATTAAAAAGCAGGGAAAAGTAAATCTCAATGATACATGAGTATACAGATTGGCATACCTTAAAACCTTTGACAGTATCAAGTGTTAGTGAGGATGTAGAGCATCAGAAATGCTTATCGTGTATGGACTGGAGAATAATTAGTACAACATTCTGGAAAATTATGTATCTTAAACTAGTAAAACTAAGGATTTGTGTTTCCTGTGACCTTGAAATTCCACACTGAGTACATACCCTACAGAAGTGTGAATTATGTGCACCATAATATATATGAAAAAATATTCATAACAACACTAATTATAAGAGTCTTAAATTGGAGGCAAAACAAATACCCATTAGCAGTAGAATAGATAATTATGGTGTATTTTATACAATGGAACACTTTACAGCAAAAAAAAAAAAAGAAGAAAATGAAGAAACTGCATATGTTTGCAGCAACATAAAAAATACTTTTAAAAACATAATATAAAGATCAAAGACAGAGATATTAAAGATCTCATATGATCTCATTTACAGGAAATTCAAAACTAGCCAAAATTAAATTATCATGTTTGGCAATGCACACACAGGTAATTGTATTAGTCTATTTTCACACTGCTGGTAAAGACATACCCAAGACCGGGCAATTTAAAAAAAAGAGGTTTATTGGAAACACAGTTCCACATGTCTGGGGATGCTTCACAATCATGAGATTGTGAAGGAGCAAGTCACATCTTACATGGACGGCAGCAGTCAAAGAGTGAGCTTGTGCAGAGAAACTCCCATTTTTAAAACCATCAGATCTCATAAGACCCATTCACTATCAGAGAACAGCATGAGAAAGTCCCATCCCCATGATTCAGTCATCTCCTACTGGGTGCCTTCCACAACATATGGGAATTATGGGTGCTACAAGATGAGATTTGGGTGAGGACACAGAACCAAATCATATCAGTGATAAAACTAAAGCAAAGAAAGGAAATCACTTCCTATAAAAGTCCAGATTGGAATAAATTTGTGGGGAGATAGAGATGTGCAGAAAGGGGCAGAGTCTCTTTTTTGCTCTGGGTGGTAGGTTCAAGGGTGTTCACTTTATTCTGGAAGCAGTGCAGAGAAGGGAGCCAGACTAGAAACAGGGAGGTGATCAACTGGATCTCGGTTACATACAGAAAACAGCAGAGACAGCTGAAAGATCCTTCTCTGTGTTCAGAGCCATCATCTATCATTAGCATCCAGTGATAGCAGGAACATTGATGCCAGCATTTTTCAAAGTCTGCAGAAATGACTTGGCTCCGCCACAGAGACTTGTGAGTCAGTTCAGAAGAAATCAGTATCCATCTTCTGTTCTCTTCTTGCCTGCCAAGAGGACCTGGAATCTTTAAGCTTCTGCTCCTAGTTTCCCACTTCAATATTCATCCAAAGAGTCTCCTCCTGCTTGTCTTCATTCTTTCTGCCCTTTCTTGTCTCCCAGGGTGGAGATCTCAAGTGTATAATAAGCCCCCCATGCGATGATGTTACTTTCAGAGCACATCTGAACACAGCATTCCTCAGGAGAGGATTTGTCCTCTATACAGGGAACACTGGAGATACTGCTGCCCAAACCCCAAAGAACTAATCACAAAAGCTTGGGACTCTGGGCCCATGGTAGGAAACTGGAAGAACTATCTGGGGCAAACAGTGTAACTCAAACATCATCATAACTATCTGACAGACTTTAAGGAGGCTGATCCAATGTTCTCAAACCTGGTTGCATTATGGAATTTGCTTTTTTAATCCAGATTTCTGAACTCCTTGCTTACATTCACGTGGTTTCCCCTGCTCCAACCAGAACACAAATGTTATCTCTTAAGAGTCCAACTTTATCACTTCTTCTAACCATCTAGACATCTGCTGGTAAACGCAAGACATCTCTTAATTCTTCCTCTTTCCACTAGAGATTAAATGTATTTTTTTCACATAAAGATAGACTTTAATCTAATGTAGTTATGCATGCATATAAATGCCCAAATGAAAGCCAAGTTGGGAAATATGGCCATGTGTTGATGTGATGTCTTGGAAAAAGGAAGGACACCTCTGCAGAGGTGTTTTGAGAGCTGGACCAACATGCTGATGTGATACCTTATCAAAGCATTCCAGAGAAGCCATTCTCAAATATTTTGGCCTCAGAAAGAGCAAACAAGTCCTTTATGATTGCTCATGTGTTGTTGTATGCATTGATATTTATAAAGACATGTATAATACATTCATATTGAAACTTAAAACTGAAAAATATTTGTTTATAAATCATTTACAAGTAACAATAATAAACTTACTATATTAACATAAATACCTTTTATATGAAAATAACTATTTTCAACAAAATTAAGGAGAAAAGTGACATTGTTTTAACTTTATGCAAATCTTTTTAAGTCTGACTTAATAGAAGACAAATTTTCATATCTTCTGCATTCAATCTGTTGCAATATGCTGTTTTGATGGAAATTTATAAGAAAAAGCAGTCCTCACAAATATGTAGTTAGAAAAAGGGAGTATTTTAATCTGCTTCTGCACTTAATCTGTTGCATTATAACATGCCATGTAACCTCTGGAAAATTCCACTGTACACATGAGATAATGAAAATGAAAAAGGCAAGTAACGTCTTAGTACTGTTACAAAAATAGTTTTGACCTCACAGACCCCCCCAAGATTCTCAGACTTGGCCCCTCTTTCCCCACCCTCCCCACCCCCATGATTCTTAGACTTGGCCCCTCCTTCCCTGCCGTCCCCACCCCCATTCTGGTTCTGGACCACGCTTTGGAGACTGAAGATGCTTCTTGAAAGAAAAGCAGTGTTCCCCTTTCTATGCCAATAGCCATTGCTGTAACACTGTTCTCTTCAACACAAGAGGCAGGTGAGGCTGGCAAGCTAAGGGACCATTTGCATCCATTTGCAGACTGGTGAAAGCACTAATTATAGCCAATGCAAACTGAGGCTTCATTCCAGGCAACAAACACCTCAGCAGGTTCAGCTGGTGGTTAAGCCCACCTCTGCTGGGGGCAAGAGCCCAATGCCCTACTCGCACACACTCTCAGGGAGTGTCCAAGACTGGGGACAGGTGATTGCTTGAATTGAGGAAGAGAATAGTCAAGATTCACCTCAAAGTCGAAGGCAATTCCCAGGGCTCTGAGTATGAGCAACAAATAGCACTCATGTTTGTCAGAATGGGCCTCTGGGCCACCTCCCCAGGAGCTTGAGCTGATCCCCCTCTGAGGATATGTTTCCCCAGATACCTGCTTGTCCAACATACTTGCTTCAGCTCCTTGCCCATATGGCACTTTCTAAGAGAGGCCCACCCAAACTACATCATTTAAGACTGCAGCTGCCAGCCCAGCAATCCAGATGCCAACCATCCTGCATTTTTCTTTTGCAGTAGTATGTATTGCTTTCTAACAAAATGTGCAATGTACTTATTGGCTGTTTTATTGTTTGTTATTGATATCTCCCATGAGACAAAGATCTTTGTTTTGTTCACTGTTGTATTCCCAAGGACGGAACCACACCCAAAATAGAGTAGATACCAAAAATATTAGCTTAATGAACACACAGGTAATATTTACAAATGGTGGGGCAGAGGAGAACATCAGCTTCCTGTAAGCAGCCTGCTGCCAAGAGAAGGGGAAAGCAGACCTGAACGTGCTTGGTTTATTCTCTGCAAATTCATGATGCATGGCTCAGCCATTTCTTCTCATCAGAGTGACTGAAAAGCAAATAGGAATTGGAAATGTGACATCTTCACAATGAACGAAGACATCAGGAATGGAAAAGAAGAACACAAACTGATATCCCCAACTGTTTGTTCTTAACTCATTTGTACTCAACTCCTAAGCCCATGCTCAGTTTAAGCCTTGGTGATCCTCAGAGATTAGAAGTTCTAGCAAGAGCATTCTGCTCCCCCTTCAACAGGCACTTCCCAAGTGCCAACCACTGCACCTGTGCCCTTTATTTCCCTATTGTTTCTCAGCTCCAAAGCCACCCTTCTATTCCCTTCTCTTAATGGTGGTGTGAGTACTTTGCAGACTACCTTTCTCAGACTACGTCAATTGTTGACTTCCTGTCTGCCAAAAGGAGATAGGCAGGAGACGGGAAGCAAGCAAGTACATAATTGCAGGGGAGGAGCAGTCGGGGGTGGCAGTGGGCAGTTCTTCCTCCAAGTCCCAGCCTTGCCATCTCCTCAGTTACTAGCAGCATTCAGGTACTATTTCTCCTCAGTTGCATGGAGCTCACCCCCAGAGTCCCAGCATCAGCCCTGGGGCCTCCTCTGAACTCTTAGGATAATTCTATCCTTTATTTTTGGTTCCTCCAGTCTTAGAAATGGTAGCAGCTTTCTGCAGTTAGAATCTCTATGTTACTCCTCCTTCCCGCTCTTTCAGCCCTCCAGTAGCAGAGGGATCAGTTCCCTGCCTTGAGTCTATCTGAAATACCTAGCGTGGTTTCTCTTTCCCTGCCCAGATGGCCCCTAACTCATACAGCTTCTCTGTAGATACTTTTGAGAACATCAGTGGACAAGTTAGAATTCATCCCCAAAGAGCTCTTATGTGAGCCAGAAATTTACGACTTAAATTTCTACAAGACTGCAAATCCATTCCTTATTCCATTTCTCTTTCCTAATTATGCCCTTCCACATTGTCCAATATGACTGGGGTGACCATACACACCAATGCACCCAAGACAGTCTAGGTTTTGGCCTGCTATCCCAGCATAATTATTAATACAGCCTTCTTTCCATCTCTAAACTATCTAGTTCAGGTGATAAATTATATGGTCATTCTAAATATAGACCATCATATGTTCTGCAGTGAAATTCAATGACAACATTAAGATACTCCAGCAATAAAATACCAATTACAAGATGTTCCAAATTTGAATATAAACTCCTTCTCATCATGAATTTTCTGAAATTAAAATTCAGTGATTAAGTTCAATGATTAATGTACAAAGATATTATAGCCCAAAGGAGTTAAAGTCCAAAATCATATTCTCTTCCCCTTGTAATTAAAAGTTCAAAGAAAATTAATGTCCAAAATATATCCCAATTTCTTATTCAACTGCTGTGATATATTTCTCAACATTCCTAGGCCATGCACAAAATGTTGGAGTTGAGGTGTCCAAATATAACTTGTTTTTTCATCATGAGCGTCTTAAACAGATTATAAAATAAAACAAAGAAGATCAGAGAAGAGACTAAAACAACACCCTTATTACTAACAAATGTGCCTACAGGCAAGAAAGCCTGCTAACAATGAACTCTAGAACTGGTCTCCCCCACTGTGGCATAAACAGCTACTGTTCACCCATGTCTGTGTTTGTCCCCTCTTCCAGGTACAACTACACTTTATCTTTCTCAGCTCCCTCATGGTGAACTCTGTTCATGTGATTGAATTTTGACCAGTGGAATGTGGAAAAAAAAATTATGTGCACCCTCCTAGAATGGTCTATAAAAATTTCTCAAGTGTGCTTCATATTTTCACACTGCCCAACCTCATTTGCAAGCTGAATGAAGTGGACTCTCAGGGCTTAGAAGAGGGCAAAGCCACCAGATGGAAGAACACTAGGTCTCAGCATTATTGCATGGAATACAGCCTGTTTCTCTTTCACCAAACCTCATTGAACAGTGGCATAAGTGAGAAACAAACATTTATTTTTGTTCAGCCACAGAATGTTTGGCAGTTGTTTCACTGGTTAGCGTATCCTGCCTGATATACCCAGAAAATCCCTGGACGCCCTGATGCAGGACAGGTTTTCCTGCGGCAGGGGGTGAACTGCTCAGGTGAGACAGAGACACAGAAGAAACTTCTGACCCTATGGACAGCTCTTGCCAAAAGAAAGAGGGCAAGGCTGAGCTGAGGATGCTCAGTGGAATCTTTCCACGTTCAATCCAAGCAGCTTAAGCCCCTCTTTCTTTCTTGATAGGAGTGAGGGAGCTTCTCTCCAGAGGCTAAAATAATCACACCGCCACATGGAAGGAAACAGCTCCCCATCAAAAAATGTGTTCTCTTTTTGTGTAGCTCTTTTCTTGATCTCTAGAAATCTTTCCCTTTGTTCCCCATCCAGATTCTATATACTGTTTCTAAAGATGCACCCCCTCCTAGCATCTTTAGCAGGTATACAACAGAGGGAACAACCTTTCTCTCTTATGACTAGCCCATGAATACTAGTCATATGGTCCCCTTCGGGCAAGTTTGGGTGAGAGTTAAAGGAGAAACAGCCATTCTTGATCTCTCTCTCCACCTGCTCCAGATTCCAGACTCCATGAAGGGTCATTCTCAGAAGATATAATAAAGATCCTGAATGCATTCTTCTTTTTAACAATGAGGGCCTTTCCTCACAAATCACCAGGCTCTTCCTAAGGGAAGTTTGCACCCACAGCCATGCCCAAAGTCTACCTGCCCTACAGACCCACCTTCCTTCCCTGCTTTTATTTGAAAAAGAGACAGGAAAGCTCCAAGCTTCATCATAGCAAAACTAATGCTGGGATGAACCACTTCAACGTGCCTGCCATGCTCGTAATCCCTACCGAGGGACAATGCTCTGCAGAGCCCTGAATACTTGGGCCAATGTTTGGTCCCACATGGCCTCTACCTCCTGAACAAAACAGATGAGGCAGAGCTGGATGCCCATGGATTGGTCAGCAAACTACAGCTGAGAGAAAAGCCAGTTAATGGGACTTGAAACCCAAAGTTCATGATGTAGCATTCAAATGAGATAAGTCACAATGAGCCATCTCAAAATCATAAGACAGCAGGACCCATGTGTAATGGAGGAAGTCAGCTCATGGAGAAAGGACAATGGGTCAGTGTAAAGAGACATGCAAATGATGAGAGGAGAGTGGAAGGCCAGGAGGTAGAGCGCACAGCCTGAAGGAAACCATTCACAGAGCTGTCTTGGAACCTGTCAGTTTTTCAGTGCTTTCTTTCCCTGTCCGTGTTTATAATAAGCCCCTTTCTCCTTGACCTGACTTGGGTGGTCAAGGTCACTGTGCCCCACCTGACTGAAACAACTCACTTGCACAATTGCATAATTAGACTGTGATAAGTAATCTACAAAACCATGATCATATGGGCTTCTCCTCTTTTCTACGTAAAAGAGCAGATGCCTTGAGCTACAAACTTCGGGAAAAGGGTATGAATAAATGCTAGATAGTTTTGCAAGATTTGCACTTTGGGGAGAAAGGAGAGTAAGCTAGCTAAATTATTGGGATATTATTTAGGTTACTATGAGGTTTGGAGGTTACAGTTAAGAAAAAAAATTTCTGCAGCAAAACCCCTGCCAAATTGAAAAATTCTTTAGACCACATGGGAGGTCTTCAAGGAAATCACGGTGCTGGAGAAAAAAAAAAAAGATTTTTACTTTCTTTTCTTCTGAGGATGGGAGAACTAAAGCTAGGCCTCAGTGTCACCTGTGTCACCTTTCCACCCAGGAGAAAGACTGAGCCCTTGCACTGTGGGACTTGGAGGCCTGAGTAAGACCCTTCCGAGAAAAGATGAAAGAGGCACCAGTACGAGTGCCCATAAACATGCGCTGCTGTGATGTAGGAACCCAGAACCCAAACATCAAAACCAATGAATGTCTCTAAGAAAGGGAGTGATTGCCCTGACTGAGTTTTAAGAGCCGAAAGGCTTTGCGGACTCAACCTCCAAACCAGAGCAGATGGAAGAAGGGATGGTGAGCAGGTTTATTCCTAAGCTAAGCCCTGGAGAGGATGGCAAAGTGGCAGGTGGAAAGCGTGGTAGATGTGGACTCCCATGTGAGATAGGATGTCCCAGCTGATGCCTTACAAATCCTGGCACTTTCTGCCTCTCATTGCACCTCCTGTTTCGGTCTTCAGTAAAGGCTTGAGGCTATTTGGAGTCCAGAAGCCGGCAGCTGGAGGGAACAGGCAATGGGCCAGGCTAGCTCATCAACCCAAGGAAGGCAGGCCTGGGGCAATGCCCATTGGCCAGTAACATCAGAGGGTCCATTGGAAACACATCCAAGGCCCCGTGACTCACAACTGTCATAGCTGCAAAGCAGTGTCATCTTTCTTCCTGAAGATTTCCCGTATCACCCCAGGAGCAACACTGATGATTGATTTTTGCTCTGGAAATAAGTAATGGGTCACTGGAGACATGAATGGAACTAGAGCTTCCTTAAGAAGCAGTCTCTTTTAAGAAATTGTAAAGCAGGTGGCTCTCCTGCTCAGTGGTGTCTGTGGCATTGTACTCCAGCCTTTCAGGATAAGTCTAAAACAGTTTGGCACTCAATTCCAAGCTCACCTGTGGAAAGGGAGGAACTCCGAAATCTGTAAAACAAATAATGAAGTATGCCTACCCCAAATGGAGAAAGTCCAGCCAATATTAATAAAAATTTTCAGCCTTCAAAATGTATAACATGGAAAGCTATACTATAATGAAATTTCTCAGTCTCCCCAAAAACAATGACATTAGGGAGGAAATCAAATGAGATGAATCTAAGATTGACAGTTCAACTAACCAAATTGCCAAATAATCTGCAGGCACAGTGGGATAGCGGACTATTATTAAATAAACCCCTGGTGAATTTTCTTTATTAAAGAGCAAGAAGTCAACAGGTTTCAAAGCTCTGGGGACGTGGGGATGTAGGTCCTTTCAGTGATAGCCAAAAGTGAGAGCTAGGAAGGGTCTAACACCTCTGCTCCCCCTTCACTAGAAAGCCAGCCCTGGGGAGGGAGGGACCAGGTGCCAGCCCCACTCTGTACCCCACAGCCCTGTTACCTCACCTGGCCTATTAGTTTCTCCCTTAGCCTGACCTAAGTAACTCTAACCCAAATAAGGAGAAAATCGAAGCTGGGAATTTCAGCATCCCTAACCAAGAAGGGATGAGAGTCACTCTGCAAAAAGTAAGCCCCAAAATCAAGGAAAGGCAATGAAATCTGGACACACAGCTGCACTCAACATCTAGCATGACCCTCAGCAGGACGCACCACTGGGCACAGCAGTGTGTATGCTTGTCCAGCAGACAGGGAGGGGTGAGCTTGCCCTTGGCAGAAGAGAGAAACCTCCCACTATAGGAAAAAGCTGCTGGGTACATGAGATTGGCCCAGTAAGACAAACTTTCTTCCTCAAAATAAGAGGGGCAGCTCTCACAGTATCGTGGTCTTGGCCACTCATGTTTGTTCCGAGTCAGTTTCCATGGACTCCGGTTTAAACCCTGTGGGCAGGCAGGCAGGGTCACTAGAAGTCTGTGAGGCATCAGGACTACTCTGCTTCCCTCTGTCAAAATATAACACAGATGGAGAAAGAGGTGCTACTGACCCTCAGATCTCCAAAGGCCTGAATGGGGGTGGCTCAGAGGAACGAACTGCCTACTTGCAGCAAGCCCATTTGAGGAAGACAGGACTTCAGCAGGAGAGGAGATCAACAACTCCTGAGGACCTGTCACTTGCGGCCTCTCACTGCACCTCCTGTTTCTACCATTGATAAACGAATGGTGTTGCACGCAACACTCTATTTAGCATTTAAGGTCAAGGTTCAGGGAAAATGAGTCCCACAGTGCTGGTAGGGAGAACATCTACTCCATGACAGGGCTGCCGTAGTATGGTAGCAGACAGGACTTTTCATGAATGACAGCCACTGGAAACCATGGGGAGAATGCGTCCTGCATAACCAGGTGGAGGCAAACATCAGTGAAGCATGGATTAGACAATGAAATGATTCATGTGAAACAACAAAACAATTCAAGGGGGGAAATAAAGGCCCAGTCATTCATAGTACTGCAAAGTGATTAATCTAAAATGCAAATTTGATGATATCAGATCCTGTTTAAAATCTCTGCCTTTTCTCCATTCCCACACACCCTTTCTTAGATCAGACATAATGAACTACCACTAGGATTATTGCCACCAGCCTCACCTCACTGCACTCTCCCACTTCCCCACTGCTTTCACAACAATCTGTAAATCTCCAGTCTCATCAGGGCCCTCCTTAGCTCTAGCAATGTTCCCTGACTTCCTACACTTTTGGGGCAAAAGTTTGCACACATTATAGTCCTTATAACAGCCTCCATTTATTCATTCATTTAACAAATATTTATCAAGTGCCAACTCCACCCCAGACTACTGTTAAGAGTCCTAGGGAACAGTAAACCAAAGACCAAGAGTCCCTGACTTTAGGAAATTACATTCTACGGGCAAAATTTAGCACCCCTCTGTCTTCAGCTCTTCTGCATTCAGTGGTGTGGACACAGGCTTTTATCGGCTCATGGAGACCAAGGGTGCACATCTCTTCCCAACTCTGCATTCAGTGATAATGCTTTGGTAGCTTGAAATCAACCTAGGTGGGAATATTTACACCTTGGAAATCAGCTGTCACTACCAATTGGCAGACACTGGGCGTTTTCTTTTTCAAGAACAGGTTGTTGAACATTTACCAGCATACGTTTGTACCTTAGCCCATGCTGCTCACTGTGCCTAGAAATCTCTTCTTCTTCTTGTCTGCCTGATGAATACCTACCTTCAAGACTTAATTCAAATATCAAAGCAGTTTTCGACCCAAGAGGGACAGCAGACTCCTCCTCCCTCTAAACTGCTGCTGTACCATGTGCACACCCAGAACACCTTCAGCATTTACCTAATCATGTGACTGTCATCCCACTGCACTGTGAAGTTCTTGAAGCCAGGGATGAGTCAGACATGACTCATCAATATCCCCAACCCCTGGTACAGTGCCTGGCCCAGTTCCTGGACCACTCTAAAATAAATTGCTTTTGAATAAATTTGGAGCCAGGAAAAAAACATATGTCTCTTATTTTAACAGCTGTCATCAGACTTCATTTTAGGAAAGGAATCAAGTATAAGGTGAGATGAGCTCAAATTGTAGAAATGACCATGGGATATATAGGTACAGTAATACGTAACATTGAGATTTCCTTTTCTGAGCTAAAATTATTCCATACCTACAAGATATTCACAATGTGAATGCCTTATATAAATGGTTGGAGTGGTGAATGTTAAGAAAAATGGCTAAGTCCTATAACTGAGTTAACGGGGTACAGACCAGGGAAGTCATGAGCAATAAGCATGGTGATTCCTAGACTGAATTTGCTCAGAATAAGGAGTCTGGAGCCAGAAGTGACCACAATTAATAAGCCCCCCAGGAATTTATTAAAATCTTGTAAAGCTCTGGATTCTTCAGAATCCTTGGACTAGGGCTTTAAATTCATCTCATCTAGACATGAACAAACAGCGTGGCCTAATTTGACAGTTTAATCAGGAAGAAGAGGGTAAGATGGATGGATGGATGGATAGTTGGATGGATAGATAGATTGCTGAAGGAAGAGGTTGTGAATGGCTTAGTAGTGGAGGTGGCAAATGAGATTGCATTAGGCCATTCTTGCATTGCTATAAAGAAGTATCTGGGGCTGGGTAACTTACAGATAAAAGAGATTTAATTGTCTCATGGTTCTGCAGGCTTTACAGGAAGTATGATGCTGCCAGCTGCTTCTGCTGAGGACCTCACAAATCTTACAATAATGGCAGAAGGTGACAGGGAGCCAGCATGTCACATGGCAAGAGAGAGAGGAAGAAGGCACCACACTCTGCACCAGAGCAAGAACTCACTCATCATCAAGGGGATGGGGCTAAGACAGTCATGAAGCATCCACCCCCATGACATAAACATCTCATGCTAGGCCCCATCTCCAACATTGGGAATTACATTTCAACATGAGTTTTGGAGGGAACAGACATCTAAACCATACCATTTCATCCCTGGCCCCTAAATATCTTGTCCTTCTCATATTACAAAATACAATCATACCTTTCCAGTAGTGCCCCAAAATCTTAACTCTTTCCAGCATCAAGTCCAAAGTTCTAAGTATCATCTGAGACTCATTCTCCTTCCACCATGAGCTTGTAGAATCAAAGACAAGTTATCTGCTTCCAGTATACAATGGTGGTACAGGCATTGGGTAAACATTCCCATTCCGAAAGAAAGACATTTACCAAAAGAAAGGGGCAACAGGCACCACACAAGTCTAAAACCAAGCAGGATAGTCACTACATTTTAAAGCTCCAAAATAATCTTCTTTGACTTCATGTCCCACATCCTGGTGCAACAGGTGGGCTCCCAAGGTCTTGGACAGACCCACCCCTGTGGCTTTGCAGGGTGCAGCAAACATGGCTGTTATCAAGGGTTGGAGTTGAGTGCTTGTGGCTTTTCCAGGCAGAGTGTGCAAGCTGCCAATCTATGATTCTGCGGTCTGGAAGGCAGTGGCCTCCTTCCCATAGCTCCACTAGGCAGTGTCCCAGTGGAGAGTGTGTAGAGGCTCCAATCCCACATTTCCCCTTGGCATTGCCCTAGTAGAGTTTCTCTGTTGGGGCTCCACCCTGCAACAGGCTTCTGCCTGGGCACCCAAGCTCTTCCATAATCCTCTGAAATCTAGGTGGAAGTTTCATTCACACTTACATTCTGAGCATCTGAAGACTTAACATCACAGACAACGGCTGAGGCATGGCTTGGACCCTCTAGAGCTGCAGCCCAAGCTATACCGTGGCCTCTTTGAGTCATGAATGAAGCTAGAGTGGTCAGGATATAGGGAGAAGTGTGGCAGCACAGGGAAGCAAGGCCCTGGACCTGGACCATTAGGTCACTTTTCTCCTAGACCTCTGGGCCTATAATGGAAGAGACTTACCCAAGACTTCTAAAGTGTCTTCAAGGCCTTTTTCCCATTGTCTTAGATGTTAACACTTGACTTCATTTAGGTCAGGCTAATCTCCCTGCAAATGGTTGCTCCACAGTCTGCTTGAATTTCAATCCTGAAAATGATTTTCTTTCTGTGCTACATGGCCTGCGTATTAGTCCATTTCCATGTTGCTGACAAAGACATACAGAGACTGGGTAATTTATACAGGAAAAAGGATTTACTGGACTTATAGTTCCACATGGCTGGGGAGGCCTCACAATCATGCCAGAAGGCAAGAGGAGCAAATCATGTCTTATATGGACGGCAGCAGGCAAAGACAGACAGAACTCCTCTTTATAAAATGATCAGGTCTCATGAGATTTATTCACTACCACGAGAACAGCACAAGAAAGACTTCCCCCCATGATTCAATTGTCTCACACTGGGTCTCTCCTACAACACATGGGAATTCAAGATGAGATTTGGATGAGGACATAGCCTAACCATATGAGCCAATGTGCAAAATTTCCAAACTTTTACACTCTGCTTCTCTTTTAAATATAAGTCCCAGTTTCAGGTCATTTCTTTGCTCACACATATAAGCATTGGCTGTTTGAAGCAACTAGGCCACTTCTTGAACACTTTGCTGCTTAGAAATTTCTACTGCCAGATACCCTATGTCATCACTCTTAAGTTCAAACTTCTGTAGAGGCTTAGGGCATGGACAGAATGCAGCCAAGCTCTTGACTAAAGCCTAACATGGGTGACTTTACTCCAGTTCCAAATAACTTCATTTCCATCCAAGACTTCATCACCCTGCACTTCAATATCTCTATCAGCATTTTGGTCACAACCATTTAGCCAGTCTACAAGTTGCAACCTTTCCTTCATCTTTCTGTCTTCTTCTGAAATCTCCACATTCTTCTAATCTCTGCCCATTACCCAATTCCAAAGCTGCATTCACATCTTTAGATATCTTTATACTAATGCCCCACTCCTCAGTACTAATTTTATGTTAGGCCATTCTTGCATTGCTATAAAAAAACTACCTGAGGCTGGCTAATTTATAGAGAAATAAGATTTAATCGGCTCATGGTTCTGCAGGCTTTACAGGAAGCATGGTGCTGGCACTTGCTTTTGGAGAGGTCTCAGGGAGCTTAAAATCATGGTGAAAAGTGAAGGTGGAATCAATGTGCCACATGGTCAGAGCAGGAGCAAGCAAGTGGTGGGGAGCAGTACCATACTCTTTTAAACAACCAGATCTCACATGAACTACCAGGGCAAGAACTCACCCATCACCAAGGGGATAAGGCTAAGACATTCATGAGGGAGCCACCTCCTACCAGGCCCCATCTCCAACACTGGGGGTTACATTTTAACATGACATTTGGAGGGGGCAAACATCCAAACCACATCAGAGATGAATGCCAAGACAGCTGGACTAGGTGGGGCAAGCCAGGAACAGGCTTCAGAAACAGCCTAGGCAGAAAGCATGAAGACAAGGTGGCAGGAAGCAGTGGAGAACAAAGCAGGCTCCTCATCATTCAGCTTCCCCTGAGTGCAGCAAAGTGGCCTTGTTGTCCGCCCCTAACTGATCACTGATAACTGAAGTTATAACAACTCATACCTGTCAGGGCCATGGTGAGTTAGAGCTGGCAAGAGCCCTAGTGATACACACTCTTCTTTTTAAAGAGGAGAAGACAGAGGCCCAGAGAAATGAGTAAATTTCCCAACAAGCAGAGAGTTGAGACTGGAATCCTGGCTTCCCACCCGAGTCCAGTGCTCTTGGAACTAGAGGGTGGTCCCCACCCCATCAGCTAAGGGGAGCCTTGGCACACTGGCCACCACCAGCCCAGTGATGCCAGAAAAGTCGCAGTGCTTAATCTATCTGTGTGTGGCTCCCTTTGCTCAAATGTAATGTAGAAACAATAATACTGCCTGTCAGGATCTTCCTGTAAGAATTAAATTACTTAATATTTTATAACATAGTGGTGTCATATTTGAGCTCACATTACCCTAAGAGTCACCCTACCAGCAGGCTGCTGCAAGGAATTAAAAGATTCCTGGGTAGAGATCTGATGAAAATGGGCACTGGTTAAAAAAAAGGGAGGGATAATTTGGGGGTGGGGGTAGGGGGTGTAATTAATGTTGTCCCCAGGTCCCACCCCTGGAATTGTGCAAGGGCCAATAGTCAGAAATGGATTGCTTCATGGGAAGTTCAATGAAACCTCAGTTAAACCATGGGACCATCTTGTCTTATTGCTTAAAACCACTGAAAGCTGAAAGGGTTGGATCTATGCAGCTTCTGGGTAACATCTTTTGAGGACCCCAGGAATTGTGTATTATGGAGGAAGGGAGTAGGGAGAGAAGAATTTAAACTGAGCAGAGAACAGGCAAATTCTCCCTGCATGGGCAACTAACAAGAAACCCCAGGTCCCATGTGAAGTACCAAGTTACAGGATCCCAGCAGGCCCTATCAGTCCCTTTCCCCTTTCTGGACTTACTACTCCACCAAGGCTAAGCAGATCATTGGTCTTCCCTTTTTCTCTGTTCTCCTGGCTCTACCTCTGCTTGTTCAGCAACAGATATATTTTTCAAGGATCCTGCTCCTGGGAAGTACTTCCTCTATCATTTCACTTATCTCACCTGAAGCACTATACCTAACAATCAGTTTAATTGCCTGCTTCCACCACTGACAGTTACAATCAGGTATATTCTACCTTCATCCCTGTGGCATTATCACTCCAAAACAATAGTAGACACTCTTTGCACATTTATTGGATGAAGGAATTAATGAATGAATGCATGGAACTCTTCCTGACAATGAAATTCAGGTCCTAGTCCCACACAGAAGTAATCAAAGGTCAAAGTGACCATACTAAGCAAGTTCCTGAGCCCTTGCTAGTGAAAACAGAGACCCTGGAGCAACATTGATCTTTCTTGGAAGCTTATTAAAAATACAGGCTCTCAGGCTGAATCCAAACTTGCATTTTAACAAGATCCCAGATGATTCCCACACATTGAAGGTTGAGAAGCATTGTTCTAAGAGGTAACAATCTCCAGAGAGCTTAGCTGCTTCCAGCACCCCATCTCAAGGGCCTGATTCAAGCAATGAGATGGAAGACTGCAAATGCAGGCAGATCACTAAGGTCTCTGGCCCTGCAGCTCCATCATAAGTCTACCCTTCACTCTGGATTAGCCTAGAGATTCCCCAAGCTTGAGGCAAGGAATCAAGCGCTCCCCGAGAGGGCATCAAGCCCCAGTGCCTCCTGGAGGCCTCCAGCTGTGCAGAGTCATGCTCTTGGCAGCACCTGGCTACTATTGTTAGGAGAGAATGAGGAACTGTGGGGACAGTGGCACTGTACATGCTGACTAAAAGGCAGGGCTCCTATCTGCATTTGGAATGACAGATCCAATTCTATTTAGGAAAGAAGCACAATGGCCCTTTATTACAGGATTTCAATGGCAAGAACCAGCCAAATGGACCAGGAAATGATTAAGAGACAAAAGCCAAGGCATTGTGTGTGAACCATGCTTAGCCCTGCCCTGAAAGCCCCATTATAATGGCCACTGTTCCTGTAGCACCTCCTGAGCCCCACCCCCATCCTCCGAAACACTGTGGCTCCTTGGACACACTGCAAGGCCTGTTTGTCTCTCCTCAAGGAAAAGGGTATAAAGCTACAACAAACTTTGCCAGGGACTTGGAGGGATGGTGGGGCAGGGAGAGATAAAGGGGTAAAAGACAGGTGGTGACAGCCACAGACCACAAGCAGATCAGAGAAGGATGCAGGCAACAGAATTTACAAATGTTGTACCACAGCTTGAAGGAGAGAAGAGAAAGAAGAGGGCAGGGAAATATCACCACTGTCCCACACCATGGGGCAGGATGTCAGGAAGCCCAGGATCAAAACCCTTACCCGACAATGCTGACTATGTGACTTACGCACTTTGCTTAACGCTTTCTGTATCTCATTTTCCTGGTTTGCCACATGCAGATGCTGATATTAGCCATATGTGGTGATATGCCAATGAAATTAACTGAAGCATAGGAAAGTGCTTAGCCCAGTTCTTGACATATAAACTGTGAATTCTAGTTCAGTTTTTAAGCAATCTAGAAATTGCTTCCTTTTGCCTGTCAACTAGTACGTACAGCATCACCGCAGCCCTGCCCATGTCACCCCTGAGAAAGCGTAAGGCATGATTCCTCTCAAGATATTAGAGGTTGGTGCAAAAGCTATTGCTGTTTTTGCCATTACTTTTAATACAACCTAATATTTGTATTTAAGTGATGACTTCAAAAGAGTCAATGGCTTCTGTTTCAAAAGCAAGACTCTCTAATCATGGAAATGGTATCAGGAGGTCCGAGAAGGACTTAGGCTGATATGTCTTGAGTCATGACCTCTACAGGACCACTTTCCTACTCAGCCTCTGTCTGAGACCTTTGAATAGGATATCATTCCAGCATTCATTGACCAAGGTTAGAGAGAAATACTCTGACAGCAGAAAAAGACTTGGAATGCCAGGGACTCCACTGCAGGACTCCAGCAGTGAGGGTCAGTGGGTGGCAGGAGTCACTGGGGAATCAGGCCTGGGAGAGTCAGGGCTACAGGTCAAATGGCAGAGCCTATGAGTCCCCCAGACAGACACACAGCCTAAGCCTGCCCCCAACTCCTGGCCAGTAGATACCCGTACCCACTGCTCTGAAGGAGTTGGGAAGTTAAAAGGTCTATGCTTGGTTCATGAACCACAAGATGGGGCTACATTTTGGCAATCATTCTGATAGACAAAAGGATCTGGATCTCAGTATGAAAGTGGGGATACTTCACCTCCCAGGTTCAAGCAATTCTCCTGCCTCAGCCTCCCAAGTAGGTGGGATTACAGGCACCCAACACCACACCTGGCTAATTTTTTGTATTTTAGTAGAGACAGGGTTTCACCATGTTGGCCAGGCTGGTCTCAAACTCCTGACCTCAGGTGATCCACCCACCTCGGCCTCCCAAAGTGCTGGGATTACAGGCATGAGCCACCGCACCCGGCCAAGAAGGCAGACTACTAAACCTAGAAATTCTGATGCAATAACATGTAGGAAAGAGCCCAGGAACTTGCAAAAATGTTTCAACTCCCCAAGCAATTGTGAAACACAGCCAAATTTGGAAAATACTGATCTACACAAACCAATACAACTATCCAAATATTAAAAATGATTTCACAAAAGGTAGCTAAGAGAGTGTGTCCAATTTTGTAAATATATATGCAATATGCTTTGTAGTAAATAATAAATGTATAACTGTGATTCTGTAAACACACACGCATGTGCATGTATCTGAGTTGTAGGATGATAGAGGTTTCTCTTCTTTATTTCTTTCTCAATTGACTTTCTATAATAAACATGTATTCTGTTCATAATGAAAATATGTTTTTGTGAGTGCTGGGAAGCAGATTATGACATATTTGGGCCCCCAGAGTGGCTTAGCTCAGACTCAGTGTGTGAGTCTCCTAGAAACGCAGTGCCTCCCAAGAGGCATGCTGTCCCCTTCCTTTCATCTGGAGAGGGTTCGTTTGTGTTCATTTCAATACACTCTTCATTCTGACTAGCGAATTACATGGCTGGCTTTTGTAAATGAACACTCATTTCACTCGATTAAATTAACATGTTGACTGTTTTTCCCACAGGAGCTCAGGAGAAGGTTAGGGATCAGGGGCTGGGCATGCATTCAGGATAGGGCTCTAGTCAGCAGAAAATGAAAGAACTGAGCAAAGAAACTGAGGTTGATATCAACATGGTGGGGAGGAGGGGCCACTGTGGGAGGCTCCCCTGTACTGCAGGTGGCCCCGTGCCTGGTGCCAGGGCTCTCACTGGGGACCACGGACCCCTCTCAAGCCAGAGCCCCGCCATGCCAGGGCTGAGTTGGCTGTTGCTGTCCATGGAGCAGGAGGGGAGAAGATCTGGTCTGTGCTCACTAGAGGTGTCTGACCTTGGGTGCCCAGCTGAGAGGTTTCCTGCCTCCATTTTTCATCTGCAAATAACAGCAAAGCCCACCTATAGGAATAGTGGTGATATCTTAAAGGATGGTATCTTAAAGATATGGTGCCTGACACACATAGGGCCCCCAGTTAACACCCCTCCCTAGCCTTCGAGATGGACTCATGAAGTGGAGGATGTGGGTATGAAATCGGAGGTAGCAGGCACCAGGGGCTCCCAGGCAGAGTCTGTGAGCAGGAGGAGACGACAAAGCACAATGGTAGGAGAAAGGCTGCCTGTCCTCACGTCGGTTCTGCACAACTGTCCTGGGGCCTGCACAACACACAGAGCTCTCTGAGAAGCCCAGAACTCTTCAGAGGCTCCAGCCCTTACTGTGCTCCTCTGCTCCACCCCTACCATCCTGAAGATGGGGATGACCTTGGGCCACCTTGTCCCTGATGAGTGTCTGACAAGTCACTCTGGTCTAGAGAAACAGGCAGATGGAGGCGTTGGAGCAGCAGACTTAGCCCCGAGTCCTCACATCACCATTTACAACCTGAGCAAGAGATTGCATCGCTACATACCTCAGTTTCTCCCTTTGTGAAATAAGGCTAAATAATACCTTCTTCCAGAGGCTGCTATGTCCCTGGCACAGGGCACAAAGCAGATTTAAACAAAATGTTTCCCTCCCCACCCCTTTACTGGCAGGAAGGAAATTCCCACATATTTAATTCTAATGAAGTCTTCAGAGCATGAAATAATATTTTTCTTACTTATTTCTGAGAGGTGGGCACTCTTCTCTACATAACCATGACATTTACGAACACTTACCTGGCCAAGCCCTGTCCTTGTAAGGAGGCCCCAGCCGAGGTGCCCAGGGTCCAAGGCCACTACCCAGGCAGCCTCTGCCATGAGCTGCCTCTCAGAATATGGGAGGTAAGGGTTCTTACGTTTTCCTCCTCAAAACACACATACCCATCCACCCTCCCCTACTCAGGGAATTTGGTTCTGGGGTCCATTTGGCATTGGTGACCTTCCAAAATGCCACTGGGGTCATTAAATGACAAAGAGCACAACCAATTGCAAACTCCTGAATAGCCCTTTCGGCTGGAACCACCATCTTCCAGTAGTTTGACAAAATGACGAACTAGAAGGGAAAGAGGAGAGGCACCCAATATATGTTCTGTAGGCCTTTTAGAAAGCATGGAGTTGTTCATTTGGTCACGTATATGCGATTCTATAAGAAAGGTGATATTGTAGACATCAAGGGGATGGGTACTGTTAAAAAGGAAACCCCATAAGGGTTACCATGGCAACCTGGAAGAGTCTACCATGTTACCCGGCATGCTGTCGGCATTGTTGTAAACACACAAGTTAGGGCAAGATTCTTGCCAAGAGAATTAATGTGTGTATTGAGCATATTAAGCACTCTAAGAGCTGAGATCGCGTCCTGAAACACATGAAGCAAAATGATCAGAAAAAGAAAGAGGTCAAAGAGAAAGGTACCTGGTTCAACTGAAGCGCCAGCCTGCGCCACTCAGAGAAGAACACTGTGTAAGAACCCAATAAGAAGGAGCCTGAGCTGCTGGAACCTCTTCCCTATGAATTCATGGCATAATAGGTATGAAAAAAATAAAAGACCTCTGGACTGTCAAAAAATAAAGTAAAATACAACTCTTGAATATTCTGGACAAACTTGTGAGGCGAACACAAACTTCAGTGCTCTTCTACATTCCTCTTTAAACAATAACCATCATAATTTTAGAAGCAACTTTTATAAAGCAATTTCTTTCATGCATTGTCCTTTAATTTCCATAACCATTCTGTGCGATCCAGGCTTTTGGTCCCTGTTTGATTCGTAAAGAAACAGCCTGGAAAACTGTTCAGAGTTAGGACAGTGGAAAGTAAAGGATAAGCTCACATGTGCTGAGTTCTTCTAAAGAGAAGGCAGCAGCATCTTCATTTTACTGATGAGGATTTGGAGGCTCAGAACCACAAAGTGACCCAGTCAAACCTGGAAGTGGAAATGTCCCTTCGACGGACATGAACCCTCATTGGTTCGATCTCAAAACTCATATTCTTTCCAATACTTTCATTGATTCAGCCAACAGTGCTGACCCTCACGGGCTCCAGACACTGTTCTGGGTGCTGGACAGACAGAGCTGAGCAAAGTAGATGACATGGTTCTTACCCATGCAGAACTTACAGAATAGTAGGGAAAATATATTAATCAATTAATGATCCCCAAAAATGTAAATTTGGAATTGTGCTAAATGCTTTGACGGACTACTTTTATGACACTGTGAGACCATCTCCAAAATCCTGGGCCAGAGGCCTGAAGCCCAGTACATCTTATCAAGCCTGTGGCCCCAGACTGGGCACGGAAACAGTTTTCTTGTCCATAGTAATCCCACTAGTCGCCATGGCACCAGAGTCCTCCTTCACTACCCACCTTCTCATCCTGCAGGTTGGCAGTCCTGATGGTCATGCCAACCAGACTCCAACAATAGCAGCATACTATGGCAAAGAGGAGATAAATAATCAATTGCACATGGTTAAGAAAATCCATGGATTTAAGTCCCACCTGTTCACCTGCCTGAAGGAGCTTTCCCACTGTCCAGAGGAGGTGGGGTGCACGCTGGTGAAGAACAAGATTCTGTAGTCAGAAAGAACTGGATTCAAAATCTGAGTCTGGCACTGAACACTCAGCAAGTTATTGTCCTTCGCTAAGCCCAGTCTTCTGTTATCTAGTAGGGTTGATTACAGTATCTACTCAATGGATTTATTGTTATGAGGACTGAGTGCCTTACATGGTTCTAACTCCCTACCGGCAATCATACAAAGGACACTTGCCATGCACAGGCATATTGGTATTATTCTGTGGCCTTTACAGCTGGCTTCAAGAGCAAGTGCATGCAGTTGAGATCCTTTAACCAGCAGAACTAGGAAAGGACCCTGCAGAGCCCAGAGTACAGACCCATGTGGGGAAGACAGCTCTGGGTGATGGTGCCTGTTACCAAGATGAGGACAGGGCAGTGTAGAAGGTCTCAAACATTCTAGAAATACAGGACATCTTCACCACCAGGCAGCACGACCTGGGGACCAGGTCTCAGTATACGCTCCATCACTCAAGGTGACAACCGCTTGAACTAAGCATCTTCTGCCTAATCCCAAACAGGGCAGCTGACTTCACAGACAATTTCAGAGTGGAAATGATGCTCTGATCCTCGGCAGACGTTCAGAGCTGGATGATTGCTCCACCTCCTCTTGAGCCTCACTAGCTTTTGTGTGTGTGTGTGCTGAGGAAATAGGCCCTTTCTCTCAACTGAAAGCAGCTAATTTTAGGCAATATTAGCCAGAGAGGACAAAATAAATGCCCAAGTATTGTCTGCAGGAAATGGAGCCAGCATTAAGAGCACAGGGCTTGAAAGAGAGGCCATAATGAGAATGGAATAAACACAGACCTTGGGATGAACGCATCACGACCATTGTCCAGCTCCCGCAGACCCCATCGCCACCCACCCTCCTCAGGATAGAGTGACAGGTGGGCCTGCTCTGAAGACTCAGGGTTGGGGCCAGATGGTTAGAGGAGGTGTTTGCTTTTTTTCTCCCCTTCAGCCATTGGATGGTATTTGTTACCAATACTGAGATTCATCATTCTCTGCTTCACTTCTGACTGGAGGCAGCATGAGGGGAAGACTTTTTTGAGAGGGAGAAACTGCTAGGAAGGTCCCTGGCTTTTAAGGGAGAATCACAGGAAGCAACACTGACTATTAAGGATCTGAATGTGATGTCTGGAACAGCTTCCGACATCACATTCCAGCCTGCAGACATGGCCAGTGCTGAGAGTATACCTCCCGGGTCCTTGCTGCCATCACCATGCCACCAAATCAGCTGCCACTGAGGTCTGCCTATCTCAGAAGTTCCTGGTACCTGACATACTAAACTCCTTTTTTAAACCAGCTTGAGTTGAGATTTCTCTGTCTTGAAGACAAATGTAACTGACACAGAAGCATAAATTTTACTTTTAGAATCACAATTGATCTACATCCTCTTGAAAGTGTGAAAGGAAAATAAATCCTGGAACCCCACACTCACTAAGCCAAAAGGAAAAGTCACGCTGGGAACTGGATCACACACCTGCCTCCCAATTTGGTTCTTAAATAAGATGACTACAAAGATGAAAAGCTACATATACCTCCCTCAAATTTTGCCCACAAGGAAATTCCTTTGCAATGTACATTGATCGCTTAACCTCACAGGTGTGGGAGACATAAGACAGAACTCTAAGTCATCCCTCTGCCCACCTGTGACAAATGTTTATCTGATTGTTTCCTCTGCCTTTTGTCTATGTTATCTTATGTAAGAATGCAGATGCAATGAGCCAGACAAAAGCATGAATGACTCTTTTACCCCTATACCCCTCCCACATGAAAATTGTGTATTTTTCAACATCCCGCCTTTTCCCCTTTAAATTTGAAACATTCAAAGTTATCCTGGGAGAAAGCACAGACCTGTATCCTGAGTGTGCATCCTTAACTTTGGCAAATCAACCTCCTAAAATGGTCAAGACTTGCCTTAGTCATTTTCCTTGATTGACAGAAACAAAGTTGCCAATGTCTTTTACCTAGACCAACAACACCTTCTTAAGTAAACTCTTTATTGAACTATAGAACACATAAAAAAATGGGCACAAATCCTAAGTATACAGTTGGATTAATTATGACAAAGAGGACACATCCTTGTAACCGCCATCCAGATAACCCTACTTTCATCCCAGAAGCCCTCCTTGTGCCCTTCTAAGTTGCTACCTGACCCACATCTCTAAAGGAAAACATGGCCAAGGTCAACAAAAAGAAGGAAGGCCTGAGAAACTGCCCCAACCAAGAGGAGCCTCAGGAAATGTGGTGGCTGTATTCATTTTATCGGCTGCCATAACACATTGCCACAAACTGGGTAGTTTAAAAAAACAAAAATTTATTCCCTTGCAGCTCTGAAGTCTAGAAGTCTGAAATCATGGTGTTGGCAGGGCCAAGCTCCCTCTGGAGCCTCTAGCGGGGGATCCTCCCTTGCAACCCGTACCCCTGACAGCCCCAGGTGCTCCTTGGCTCACACAGCATCACTCTAATCCCTGTCTCCATCTCCACATGGCCTTCTTCTCTATGACTGTGTCAAAACTTCCCTCTTCCTATAAGAAAACCAGTCATTGGATCAAGAACCCATTCTACCCCAGTATGACCTCATATTAACTAATTACATCCACATTATTTCCTTTCCCAAATCAGGTCACATCCTGAGGTACTGGAGTTAGGCTTTCAACATATCTTTCTTGGGGTCACAATCCTAACTATAACAACAACTTATATCACCTTATGTTTATAAGGTGATATCCTGATGGGATCCTGGAGCAGAAAAAGGACATTAGGAAAAAATTAAGTATATCTTTTAAAATCTATAAACTTTAGTCAATAATAGTGAATCAAAAAATTGATTTATTAGTTGTGACAAATATACCATACTGAAGTAAGATGTTAATAACAAGGGGAATCCGGTGTGGGACATGAGGGAAAGCTGTGTGCTATCTTCACAATTTTTTCATAAATCTAGAACTTTTCTAAAATGAAAAGTTTTTTTTAAGTACTTCAGTGTGAGAGTTCTAGGAAGTAGCAAATTTTCTTGTACTCATCTCTGCCATGTTCCCAACAGCTCATCAGTGTCTGAAGCAAGGTATGGATCTGAGATGCTGATAGACAGATTGATGGATAGATGAATGGATGGATGGATGGATGAATGGATGGATGGATGGATGGATGGATGGTGTATTAGTGCATTTTCATGTTGCTCATAAAGACATACCTGAGACTGGAAAGAAAAAAAAAGGTTTAATTGGACTTACAGTTCCACATGGCTGGGGAGGCCTCAGAATCATGGCCAGAGGCAAAAGGCACTTCTTACATGGCAGTGGCAAGAGAAAATGAGAAAGAGGCAAAAGTGGAAATCCCTTACAAACCCATCAGATCTTGCGAGACTTGTTCACTATCACAAGAATTGCATAGGAAAGACCAGCCCCCAGGATTCAATTGCCTCCCCCTAGGTCCCTCCCACAACATGTGGGAATTTTGGGAGCTACAATTCAAGTTGAGATTTGGGTGGGGACACAGCCAAACCATATCATTATGCCCCTGGCCCCTGAAAATCTCATGTCTTCACATTTCAAAACTAATTGTGCCTTCCCAACAGTCCCCCAAAGGCTGAACTCATTTCAGTATTAACCCAAAAGTCCACAGTCCAAAGTTTTACCTGAGACAAGGCAAGTAAGTCCCTTCTGCCTATGAGCCTGTAAAATCAAAAGCAAGTTTGTTACTTCCTAGATACAATGGGGGTACAGGTATTGGGTAAATACAGTTGTTCTAATGGGAGAAATTGGCCAAGACAAAGGGGTTATAGGGCCCATGCAAGTCTGAAATCCAGCAGGGCAGTCAAATTTTAAGGCTCCAAAATGACCCCTTTGACTCCGGGTCTCACATCCAGGTTACACTGATGCAAGAGGTGGGTTTCCACGGTCTTTGGCAGCTCTGCCCCTGTGGCTTTGCAGGGTTATAGCCCGCCTCCTGGCTGCTTTCATGGGCTGGCATTGAGTGTTTTCAGCTTCCACGTACATGGTGGAAGCTGTCAGTGGATCTACCATTTTGGAGTCTGGAGGATGGTGGCCCTCTTCTCACAGCTCCACTAGGCAGTGCCTCAGTAGGGACTGTGTTTGGGTACTCTGACTTCACTTTTCCTTTCCACACTGTAGAGGTTCTCCATGAGGGCCCCATCTCTGCAGCAAACCTTTGCCTGGGCATCCAGTCATTTCCATATATCTTCTGAAATCTAGGTGGAGGTTCCCAAACCTCAGTTCTTGACTTATGTGCACCTGCAGGCTCAATATTATATGGAAGCTCCCAAGCCCTGGGGCTTCTACCCTGTGAAGCCATGGCCAGAGCTGTACATTGGCCCCTATCAACTACGTCTGGAGTGGCTGGGACACAGGGTATCAAGTCCCTAAGCTACACACAGCATGGGAACCTGAGGCCTGGCCCACAGAACCACTTTTTCCTCCTGTGCCTCCAGGCCTGTGATGGGAGGTGCTGCTGTGAAAGTCTCTGTCATGGCCTGGAGACATTTTTCCCATGGTCTGGGGGACTAACATTAGGCTCCTTGCTACTTTTGCAAATTTCTGCAGCTGGCTTGAATTTCTCCCCAGAAAATGGGTTTTTATTTTCTATTGCATAGTGAGGATGCAAATTTTTTAAACTTTTATGCTCTGCTTCCCTTATAAAATTGAATGCTTTTAACAACACCCAAGTCACATCTTGAATGCTTTGCTGCTTATAATTTTTTTTCCACCAGATACCCTAAATCATCTTTCTCAAGTTCAAAGTTCCACAAATCTCTAGGGCAGGGGCAAAATGCCACCAGTCTCTTTGCTAAAACATTAAAAGAGTCACCTTTACTCTAATTCCCAGAAGTTTCTCATCTCCATGTGAGACCACCTCAGCCTGGACCTTATTGTCCATATCGCTATCAGCATTTTGAGCAAAGCCATTCAATAAGTCTCTAGGAAGTTCCAACTTTTTCCACATTTTTCTATCTTCTTCTGAGTCCTCCAAATTGTTCCAACCTCTGCCTGTTACCTAGTTCCAAAATTGCTTCCACATTTTTGGGTGTCTTTTCAGCCACACCCCACTCCTGGTACCTATGAAGAATGCCTATGTGTAGGCTCTATGCAAGACATTTTACCTCCATGAATCCTCATAACAATTGGTATTCCCATTTTACAGATAAGGAGCTTTTGACTTAGGAAGAAAAGCTACCTGCTCAGAGCACCCTACTAGCAGAATGTCAGAGCCAGGTTTCTACTTCCAGTCTGCCTGGTTCTGAAGCATGAGCTCTTTCACTACATGCTGCAGTCTTCATCACACTGCACATCCCTTCCTGCCTGTACCCTCCCTGCTCATCCCCTTCAAGTTACAAATGAGAAAACTGAGGTTTAGAAAGGTATAGTGACTTGCCAATGTCAAACTGGGAAAAACCAGGTAATGAATTTTGAGATTGGGACTTTGAATTAATGTATTTAAATCAAAACATGTTAATTAACAATTTTACCTATCAGCCATGTGTGCACAGAGAAAGGAAGAGAGAGAGAGAAACAGCAGAAAGCTAAAAGCCAAAAGCCTTGGGAGCTTATGGGACATGGATCTGAGAACTTTAAATTTCCAGTAAAACATTGCCTGTGGAAGGTTTTCAGTTCCTTCTGCAGTTTTTTCCTCTCACACCACCCTCACTCAGAATAGTGACCTCAAAGAGAAAAGAACAAAAGATCTCTGAACAGGTCATCTGATTCCTGTCTCTAGCAGGGTGCTGAGACATTGAGAGTTTCATCATGTACTTAACAAGAAGCCTAGACCCTAGATCCAGAGACCTGCTGTCTGTCTTCTTTGCCTGAAAAAGTTCAATGCATTTAAAAATGTTGGAGCCATCTCCATTGACATCCGTCTCTATGATTTTACAAAGGTCACAGCTATGATTCGGCGGCTGAAATGCCACTGCAACCACTTATCTTCCCTCCTTGCTCATGACATTGACAAGGCTGGTATAAAATGGTGAAATTGTCTAAAAAATATGAGGTTCTAACCACTAGAACTTGTACATGTTATAAAGACAAAGAGTCTTTGTAGATGTGATTATATTAAGGATCTTGACATGAGGAGGTTATCCTAGATTATCAGGGTGGGTCATAAATGAAATCACAAGTGTCCTTATAAGAGAACACAGTGGGAGATTACACATGGAGAAGAGGAGAAGGCAATGTGACCACAGAGATTGGAGTAAAGTAGCCATAAATCAAGGAATACTGGCTGTCACCAGAAGCTGGAAGAGGCAAGGGTCAGATTCTCCCCAAAACCTGCAGAGGGATCTCACTCTTATTGACACCTTGATTTCAGTCCAGTGATACTTATTTCACACTTCTGACCTACAGCCTGAGAGAATAAATTTTTGTTGGCTAAGCCACTTAGTTAGTGAAAATTGTTACAAAATGCCTGAGAAGACTAATGCAGATTGTAGGAGATGCATTCCACTAAAAACTGAACAAAACTCTATAACAAATGTGAGTCTCCTGGCTGACAACTACATCACTGCAGGAATGAGGAATGGCCTGGTGAGGCCCATGTGTACAACTATGAAGAAAATGAAATCTGTCAACGCTCTGGGTCTCTATCCAATTAAGAAGGAAGTTAGGGCTAAAAGAAACCAAGGTGTAACCCAATGACCTCATTTTTCAGGTGAGGAAAATGAGATCCCGGGACATCATTTAATTTGTCCAAGAGCTATTATCTAGTTCCTTATGATTAAGGCTGTGTTAGGACTCTGGACCCGGTCGGCAGGATTTTGTTATAAACACATGCACAAAATTGTCATAATAACAAGAACATACTCAATGAAATTATGATTTTTAAAAAGGAAAAATAAAGACAGGATTTGGGGAAAATACTATTAAAAGTAGGAGATTAGAATCAGAGCAAAAGTTAATTAAATGTGCACACACCCTCCTCAGAACCAACAGAATGTCTCTAATTAAGCTTAAAAAAAAGAAGAAGACTGACCTTGAGCTTCCCAGAAGCCAATGTGAAAGGCAAGCACAATCAGTTACCTAATTGTCAATATCAAAAGGAGAAAGCATGCCATTTCCTCAAGAGAAGCCAAGTGTTTTCTTGTATTAATTTTAAATGTCATTTTTCTTGTGAGAGTTTACTTAGTTAACACTAGGTAGTGTAATAGATGCAATAATATTTTTACTGTGTCTTGCAGAGATAATGTCATAATGACTGTGTCTTGCAGTGATCTTTGTTTGGTGAAAGCCTCAGGCAAATAATTAAGACAATTCTGAAATGATGCTTCTGTGAATGAATGGGATGATGGTGTGCCTGGAGAAGTGGATGACCTACTTATCCATTCAAGGACCTCCCATTGACATTTCCCTCCATTGGGCATTTTCTAAGACCTGCATAGAAGTCAGTCTGAATTTTTTCTCTCAGACAAGGGACCATCATACTG
Organism: Cacajao melanocephalus; assembly: GCA_963573385.1. NCBI lineage: Eukaryota > Metazoa > Chordata > Mammalia > Primates > Pitheciidae > Cacajao > Cacajao melanocephalus. The sequence goes on along the minus strand of CAUYLG010017831.1, from coordinate 25,166 downwards.
ATACTCTTCCTCTGTTGAATGTAGAATCAGTCTTGCAGGTGATATCATTGATATTCTTTCATAGAAATAAAGTCACCTATGCAATAAGGAAAAACCATCTAGCCTCCACAAGGTGTACCTGGATGTAAAGGGGGATTTTTTTTTTTCAGGAAACAAGGTACCTCTGTAGAATAAGCTCAATAGGCACCAACATTGTGATATGTTGGCCAATAGAAAAACACCATCTCAAGCTGTGATCACAGAAGCGTGAAGTTTAAAAGAAGAAATAAAGGCATGTTGTTCTGCCCTGTGCTGTCATTTGGATGTACCTGGAATATCATAGTCAAACCCACAAGCCACACCTTAGGAAGGTGTCTGTATTAATTAGAACTCCTTCTGCTTCAAGTGACTTAAATTCACTTAGGCAATAGCCATGCTCTATGGCCCACACCTGTAATCCCAGCACTTTGGAAGGCTGAAGCAGGCAGATTACCTGAGGCCAGGAGTTCAAGACCAGCCTGGCCAACATGGCAAAAACCCATCTCTACTAAAAATACAAAAATTAGGCAGGCATGATGGTGCACACCTGTAAAGCCAGTTACTCAGAAGGCTGAGGCATGAGAATCGATAGAGATTGTAATTAGCCAAGATTGTGCCACTGTACTCCAGCCTGAGTGATAGAGTGAGACTCTGCTCAAAAACAAAAATCACTTAGGCAATAAAATAGCATTTATTGATTCAAATTGTCTTGTGCCCTCCTTCCACCTTGTTCCCTCAGAATGTTGGCTTTATTCTCAATGGCAGTCTCCCCACCCCACCTCCTGGTAGACGAGAAAGCCACTGGCAGTCTCAAACTTAGACCCTTGACTTGTGATTGATCAAAGAAGAGGGCCTTTCTGCTCCCAGTGTCCACAGAGGGCATCTCATGGGAGGATTCTTATTGGCCTAGCTTAGTCCATGTGCCCACCTTCAGATTCATTTATTCAATAAGCCTATATTTAATGTGTGTGGCATGTACCACTCAAGTGCTGAAGGTACAGCAGTGGAAACAATCACTCCTCTGCCTCTTGATGCTTAAGATTTTGAGATGCAACATGCCATGTGATGACATATGTGACAAATAAGAAAAAGGTATGGTAAGGTGGTAAAGTGTCATTGCAAAGGGGCTTTCCAGACAGGATGGCAGGACAGCCTCTCTGACGACATAATAGTGATATTTAAGCAAAAACCCGAAGGAAGTGAAAAAGTAAGCTCTGTGAATATCCACATCCGGAGGAAGAGTAATCCAGATTTAGGAAGCAGCAAGTATGGAGGCTCTGAGATTGGAAGCTGCTCATTCTGCTTAGGAAACTACAAGAAAACCATTGCCTCTAGAAAGTCAAGAACAAAGAAGGCAGCAGCAGGAGATGAGGTTTTGGGCTTGGGGTTGGCTATCTTATAAAGCCTTATAGACTATGATAAGGATTCTTTCTTTGCCCTAAGTAACACGGGACACTATGGGAGGGTGTTCAGCAGGACAGTGATGTGTTCTGATGCTTTAGAAGGTTCTACATGATGTTGTGCAGAGATTAGATTGTAGGGGTATGAGTGTCCTCCAGCCAAAGACCACCAGTCTGTAGTTTGGTTTTATTGATTTGTTGCAATAAGAAGAAGTGGGAGGTGTCTCTGTTTTAAAAAATGGATGTAACTTACTGCAGGGTTTAGGGTTCTGTCAGGTGATTTGAGAGTGGGGATTAAGAAAGTAGGGCCTTGGGTGCCATCAGGCTAATCCATAGCAGTGTATTTTAATCATTCTTATTTTGAAGGTGGGAAGAACAAAGTGTGATGGAAAATTTGATTGATAAAGAAACAGTAATCACTTAGGCTAGGAAGATGTTTGGTCACTTTTGCATTTGGACAATGTTTTTGTTTCAGTCCATCATAGCCATAGAGTGGCTTTGTCTGATGTGGATATTCTGTGTGTGGGTGCCAGGCAGATCCCAGCTATCAGGGGCTGCTTTTCTCTTCTTCAAAGAACAAGGGAGGCTGCTATGGATGCAATTGTCACCATGGCTTCCATCAAAATCACAGTATTTCAAGAGATTTAAAGAGGTACAATTTGGAGCATATTTTGAAGCTAGAGGTGGAATTTGCTTATAAATTATGTGTAGAAGGCAAGGAGTTCAAGGTGCTTCTGAGAGTTTTTCCAAGTGATGGAATGGAGTTGCTGCTTATCAAAATGTGGTAAATTATGAGAGGTGTACATTGAGTGAGGTGGATGTAGAGAGCTCAGTTTTATTTATTTACTTTTTTTTTTTTGAGACAAGGTCTCGCTCTGTCACTTAGACTGGAGTGCGGTGGCACCATCCAGGCTCACTGCAGCCTAGACATCCTGTGCTCAAGCAGTTCTCCCACCTCAGCCTCCCAAACAGCTGGGACTACAGGTGCACACCGCCATGCCCAGTGGTGTATTTTTTGTAGAGACAGGTCTCACTATGTTGCCCAGGCTGGTCTCAAACTCCTGGTTTCAAGCGATCCTCCCACCTCAGCCTCCTAAAGTTCTGGGATTACAGGTGTGAGCCACCACACTGGGCCAGAGAGCTCAGTTTTAAACATGCTAAATGTAAGATGCCTATTAGACAGCCAAGGAGAAACAGTGAACAGGCAGTTATATATATATATATATATATATATATATATATATATATATATATATGAATCTGTAGTTAGGGGAGTGGACCAGGCTAGAGAATACACAGGCAAGTTAGTGACATTTAGATAATATTTAGAACCATGGGACTGGACATCAGCTAAGGATTGAGAGTAGATAGAGAAAGAAAATGCGACTGGCCTGAGCTGGGATACCTCATTTTTTAGCACCCAGCCCAGTGCCTGAGAAGGGACTATTCTGAGTGGCTATCCTGAGTTGAGTGTCATCCTGTATCTGACAAAAGGGTGGGGCAACATGATTGACAGGTCCCTCAAGCCCACATGGAAAGAGGTGATTTCATAAAGCAAAGAATGTTGAATCAAACAAATAACATTTGTCTACTTTGATATCTAATGAAGAATCCCCATCTTTTGATTATTATTGAATTATTTGATTAATCAGCAATCCTTATCTGCTCATAAGTGGTATGCTTATATGCTTATGTAAGTTTCAGGATTGTTAGTAGGATTGGAATACTTGTCATCTTGGCCTTGAGAACACAAGACTCTTCTCACAAATTAAAAAGTGATCTTATTTTTTGTGTGTAATCTTTCGAGAAGGAGTAGGTACCAAATGATTAGTGTTTCAGAAAGTTATAACTCAGCTCAATATAAGTCAGATGTTTTTAGCTGCAGACTTCTTCACAAGTGAAATAGGACTTCTCAAATAGGTGAGTCCCTTATCCTCATAGACATAGAAGCCAAGGCTGGACACCCACTCAGAGGGGATGTTGTGGAAGCATTTCAAGCATCCTAGGCTGGACAAGGTTATCCAGAGTGACACAACTATTGCGTAAGACTGTGAGAACAGAGATTTGAGCTCATGTCCTCAGTTGCTAATTGGATGACCTCAAGCAAATCAATTCATCTCTTTAAGCATCAGTTTCCTTTTATTTATTTATTTTGAATCAGTCTTGCTCTACCTCCCAAGCTGGAGTACAATGACACAATCTCAGCTCACTGCAACCTCCACCACCTGGGCTCAAGTGATTCTCATGTCTCAGCCTTTTGAGTAGCTGGAATTACAGGCGTGCACCACCATGCCTGGCTATTTTTTTGTATTTTTAGTAGAGATGGGATTTCACCATGTTGGCCAGGCTGGTCTCGAACTCCTGACCTCAAGTGATCTGCCTCCCACCTCAGCCTCCCAAAGTGCTGGGATTACAAGCATGAGCCACTGCACTGGGCCAGTTTCTTTATCTTTGCAATAGGGATAATAGTACCTTTTTCACAAGGTTGTTGTGAGAATTAAGTAAGATATTGTTTGTGAGAGACTATAGCATCATGACTGGCATATAACAGCACCCAGCAAAGGTTAGTTTCTTTCCTCTTTTAATAGGCAAACTGTAGGGAGAGTTTAATTCTGGAAATATTTATTGACCACTCATTATTTCTGTAATATTTGAACATGAATCATTGCTAAGTCAGTCGGAAAACTGGCTGCCAGCCTGCAGGCAGGGAATTTGGAAAGGAAGGCCATGGGACGACTCACCCTGGGGAAGAGAGTAATGTGTTTGCTTCTGAGGGAATGAGACCCTGGGTTCTCTCTGGTGGGGGAAGAAGGTTGGAGCTGGAGGAGGCTGTCTAGGAGGTTGTATGACCTCTGGCTTGCGCTCTCAACCTTAAGCCAATGGCTCACACACTGCTAGTGTGATTGCATTTTCTGTGAAAATCTGGCAGAATTGAGCTCCACAAGCTGACATGACTGGAACAGGCGGCTCCATTCATGGGCTTAGAATAGAACCAACGTTAGGCCAAGGGCTCTGGAAGCTTCCGGGGGTAGGGGTGCTGGAGCGTCTGAGTAAAGTGCACTTACATCTCTGACAAGTGAAGGACCTCAGCAGATCTCTGCTTTACCCATACATTTTACAAAATGCCCTGAGTGCAGCTGTCGAGGGATTTCTCCAGTCAAGGATCCTTGACATGAATGCTCAAAAGATACATTCTTCCTCCCTCTGCAGCGCAGTCATCAGAGACTGATGACTATCAGATTTATCCTCACCTGAAGTCATAACCAGAATCAGTTTCCCCCAATTCCAGCTCCTCCAATTCCCCAAAGAAGACTTTCTGTAACTACCTTAGGAGAAGCACTCACTACAGAATAAACATCAGCAAGCAGCACAGGTGTGAGTGGAGACATTCGATCCCCAGCCCTGTCATTGTTGAACCTGGTGTGTCTGAAACCTCATGAAGGGGCAGAGGAGAACATGGGGCAGTAAACAACCTGCCCCATGCCCCAACCTATGCTGCTGGCAGTAAACAACACTCACAACTATCTCCTCCACTCATTCCCAGAGATAGTGATATGTTGGTATTAACAACACATCTCTTAAAAAATTCAGTTATTTGAGACCATACTGGCCAACATGGTGAAACCCCGTCTCGACTAAAAGTACAAAAAATTAGTCGGGCGTGGTGGTACGTGCCTGTAGTCCCAGCTACTCGGGAGGCTGAGGCAGGAGAATTGCTTGAAACCGGAAAACAGAAGTTGCAGTGAGCTGGGATCGCACCACTGCACCCCAGCCTGGCGATAGAGCGAGACTGTTGTCTCAAAAAAAAAAAAAATTCAGTTATATATGTATCTATTTGACAGATTAGAATAATTACTATCTGCTGCTAAGGTTTCCTCTGCAGATGCAAGGAAAAATTGACCTTACACTTTCTGTCTGTCTGAATGTGGCAGCCAAAACTGAAGAGGGAAGAAATCTAATTATATAACAGTATTGTGGTCATTTTTTTTAAAAGTTCTTATCTTTTGGAGACACATATTGAAATATTTATGAATACCATGATATGATTGGGGGGATTAGCTTAAAATAATACAGGATGGGTATTATTTCATTTACAGTAAAAAAGAAAACAAAATCACAACCCATGCTGTTGAGGTGAGAAGAGTGGGGTGGAGGGTGAAGATAGTGACCAGTAGATAGGACAAGGTGGGCATCTGGAATGTGTGTTTACACAAATGGTTTTGGGTTATGAAAATTCACTGTGCTTTAATTTTATAGCATATGCTTTTCTGTACCTGTGTATACATATACATGCGCATGTACATCATACTTCAATGAAGATTTTTGAAAAATCATCACGTGGGAGAGAGGTAACTGACATGGGGGTAGGAGTGGGGAGTGACAGAAACAGGATTGTCTGCGTGTTCATTGCTGAAGCTGAGTGGTGAACACACAGGGGTTTATTTTACTAATCTCCTATTTGTGTCAATGCTTGACATTTTCCACAAGAAAAATTTTACGAAAGTATTCCTGGAGGGGTTAAGCCTCATGTATCCTTAAACATTATTAGTTTTTTGAGCCGGGGTCTTGCTCTATGGCCCAGGCTGGAGTGGGAAATGGTAATTTTTTAAAAACAAAGGCTCAGTGCAACAGGAATTGAAGCCCTGATGGGTCAAGGAAGAGGATGGATCATTTGAATGAGCCAGAGTGCTGAGTATTTTTTCAAATGTGATTTTTTTGCCTACCTTGGTGAAGCCACTTTAAATTAGTGATTGTTGTCATTTAAAAGGAAAACATAGAGATATATGTTAGCATGTACCAATGTTTGTATTTATTTACTAACGTTATTCATTACTTACTAATATTCCTACATTGTATATCTATACTATGTACAAATATAATATAGACATAATAATACACATATAACAAAAAGCTTTTAAAGGAAGAGATAAGATATGTACACAGATATTCTAATCTATTATTTCTACATGCCAATGGATCTTTTTTGGGTGCCCCCAGGGTATATGATTTGGAAAACATAATTTTTCTTTTCACAATAAGAACTCTCAATAAAGAAAAAATAGATTTAAACTACATACACACAAAATCTGAATTCTGCTTCAAATATCATCTTTTAGACACCAGGCTTTGCCCTGGGCATATATGAATATCCTTGGCCTTGAGGAGCCAGTAGTCTAATAGGGGAGAAGGCATATAAAAATATAACTTCAATGTAATATGGTGGTGCCACCAATATGGAAATGGGCATAAGGCATCTTGGGAATTCTTCCTGCAGGAAAGAAAACCTGAGAGGAGATCTGAATCTTAACAAAGAACTTGGCATGCAGATAAATGTAAGAAAGCTCTTCTCAACTGTTATGGGTTGAATATGTCTCCAAAAAGATGTGTTGAAGTGCTAACCTCAGTATCTGAGAATGTAACTTTATTTGGAAATCAGGTCTTTGCAGATGTAATCAAGTTATGATAAAGTTATTAGTGTGTACCCTAATCCAATACGACTGGTGTCTTTATAAGAGGAGAAAAGTGGCAGAGACAGACTCACACAGAGAGGAGAATGCCATGTGAAGACACAAACATACAGGAAGAATGCTGTGTGATAATGGAGGCAGAAATGAGAGTTGTGTAGCTGCACACCTGGGAACACCAAGCATTGCCTGCAACCACAGAAACCGGAGCATGAGCATGGCCATTGATATGGTTTGGCTCTGCGTCTCCACCCAAAACTCATGTTGAATTGTAATTCCCAGTGTTGGAGGTAGGGCCTGGCGGGAAGTCATTGGATCATAGGGGCAGAGTTCTCATGAATGGTTGAGCACCGTCCCTCATTAGTACTGGTTGTATAGTGAGTGAGTTCTTATGATCTTTTTTTTTTAAGTGTGTGGCACCTCCTGACTCTCTCTCTTGCTCCTTCTCTGATCATGTAAGACATGCCTGCTTTTCCTTTGCCTTATGCCATGATTATAAGTTTCCTGAGGCCTCCCCAGAAGTAGAAGCCACTGTGCTTCCTGTACAGCCTACAAAAATGTGAGCCAATTAAACCTCCTTTTTAAAATAAATTACCCAGTCTTGATTATTTCTTTATAGCAATGCAAGAACAGACTAATACAGAAAATTGCTACTTGGGTGGTGCATTGCTATAAAGATAAGTGAAAATGTGAAATCAACTTTGGAATTGGATAATGAACAGAGGTTGGAAGTGTATGGAGGGCTCAGAAGAGAACAAGAGGGTGAGGGAAAGTTTGAACTTCCTAGAGACTTGTTGAATGGCTGTGACCAAAATACTGAAGGTGATATGGACAATGAAGTCCAGGCTGAGGAGGTCTCAGACAGAGATGAGGAATATATTGGCAACTGGAGAAAACGTCACTTTTGTTATGTGTTAGCAAAGAGGTTGGAGGCATTGTGCCACTGCTTTAAGGCTCTGTGGGACTTTGAACTTGAAAGTGATGATTTAGGATATCTGGCAGAAGAAATTTCTAAGCAATAAAGTATTCAAGATGTGACCTAATTGCTATAAACAGCCTATCTCACGTGCATGAGCCAAGAAATGACCTGAAACTGGAACTTATATTTAAAAGTGAAGCAGAGTAAAAAATTTTGGAAAATTTTCAGCCTGGCCACATGGTAGAAAAGAAGAACCCCTTTTCTGGAAAGGAATTCAAGCTGGATGCAGAAATTTTCATAAGAGGAGCCAAGTGCTGATAGCCAGAACAATGCGGAGAAGGCCTTAAAGGTATTTCAAAGAACATCGTGGCAGCCCCTCCCATCACAGGCCCAGAGGCCTAGGAGGACTGAATGATTTTGTGGTCCAGGTCCAGTGCCCTACTGCCCAGCACAGCCTCTGGACACTGCTCCCTGCATCCCAGCCAGTCCAGCTCTAGCTGTGGCTCAAAGGGGCCCATTTATAGCTCAGGTGGCTGTTCCAGAGGGTGCAAGCCATATGCCTTATAAGTTTTCATACAGTGTAAAGCCTGCAGATGCACACAGTGCAAGAACTGAGGTATGGGAACCTCTGCCTGGATTTCAGAGGATGTATGGAAAAGCCTGGATGTCCAGGCAGAAGCCTGCTGCAGGGGCAGAGCCTCATGTAGAACCTCTACTAGGGCAGTGCAGAGAGAAAACGTGGGGTTGGGTAGTGGGGCACTACATAGTGCAGCTGTGAGCAGAGGACCACCATCCTCCATACCCTAGAATGAAAGCTTCACCAGCAGGTTGCACTCTGAACCTGGAAAAGCTACAGACACTCAACATCAGCCCTTGAGGGCAGCCATAGAGGCTGAACCCTGCAATGCCACAGAGTTAGAGCTGCCCAAGGCCTTGGGAGGCCACCCCTTGCACCACTGTGCCCTGGATGTGAGACATGGAGTCAAAGGAAATCAATTTGGAGCTTTGAGGTTTAATGACTGTCCTGCTGGGTTTTGGACTTGCATGGGGCCTGTAGCCCTTTTATTTTTGTTACCTTCTCCCTTTTGGGAGTATTTACCCAATGCCTGTACCCTCATGGGAGTATTTACCCAATGCTTGTACCCCCATTGTATCTTGGGAGTAACTAACTTGTTTTTTTATTTTACAGGATCACAGGTGGAAAGGACTAGTCTTGTCTCAGATGACACTCTGGTCTTTGGACTTTTGAGTTAATGTTGAAATAAGTTAAGACTTTGGGGGACTGTTGGGCATGATTATATTTTGAAATTTGAGAAGGACATAAAATTTGGGAGGGGGTAGGGGTGGAATAATGTGGTCTGAATATGTGACCCTGTCCAAATCTCAAGTCTAATTGTAATTTCCAGTGTTGGAGGTGGGGTCTTGTGGGAGATGATTGGATCATGGAGGCGGAGTTGTCATTAATGGTTCAGAGCCATCCTCTTCATTACAGTATAGTGAGTGAGTTCTCACAAGATCTCATTGTTTTAAAGTGTGTGGTACCTCCCACCTTTCTCTCTTGCTCCTGCTCTGGCCATGTAAAACGTGCCTGCTTCCCTTTTGCCTTCTTCCATGATTATAAGTTTCCTGAGGCCTCCCCAGAAGCAGAAGCCACTATGCTTCCTGAACAGCCTATGGAACCATGTGCCAATTAAACCTTTTCTTTATAAATTACCCAGTCTTGGGTATTTCTTTTTAGCAGTGCAAGAATGAACCATACAGCCCTGCTGACACCTTGATTTCAGACTCCTACTTTCCAGAACTCCTCAGGAACATACATCTATTGTTTTAAGCCAGTCAGTTTGTGGTATTTTGTTAGAGCAGCATTAGCAAACTAATACATCAATGTAAGAAACCCAATTAGCAAATGAATAGGCACTAAAGCAAGTGTCTGGTGGGAATTGTTAGCCTTAAAAGTGGGAACAGTAAAGACAGCCCCCTTAAAGCCACTGGGCACACAAGGCAAGATCAACACGGTAGACTCAGAGTCTGGAGAAGCCTGTAGGAACCAGCCACGCAGGACCCTAAATGAGAGGCCACTGACATGGCCCCAGTGAGAGGTCATAGAGCCTGACCAGGACCATAGAAACAGGGTGAGAGAGAGGTGACAGCTGCCAGAAATATACAAGAGATAAAAGTGAGCCTTGGTGATTCGTTAGATGTTGAGGGGACAACGTAGTGGGAGAAACTTAGGTGGATGGTGATTTTGCAGCAAAAATGAGAAATAAAAGCTGGTTTGGGGAATAAAGGGAGTTTGTGAATTCAGTTTTTGACATGCCGATTAGGGGAAGTTTATGGGACATACAAATGTGTTCCATAGGCAGTTGAATGTATAAATCCAAAGCTCAGGGAGATGCAATACACAAAGGTAAATGTTTGGGAGTCAACAGCATGGAGGCCATTAAGATCACAGAGAACAGGCAAAGAGCGGAAAAATCAAGTTTCAAGGGGAGAACCCTGAGCAACATCATCAGGAATGTGGTGGACAGAGGAGCCCAGGCAAGAGATGGGAAAGTGACAGGCAAATCTGAATGGGCAGCACTGGGAGTGTGGGGTGTCTTGGAAGCTGTGACACAGCATTAAGAAGGTGAGCATGGTCAATGCGGTAAAAAGGGCAGAAACCTGGAAAGATATAGCCTGAAAAGTCCATGGGTTTAAAAATGGTAGATGGGATGGGTGGCAGTGCTAGCAGTTGAGGGAGTAGAGGGAAGGTGGCCCTGGTCCAGGTCTCAATGGTCAATTAAAAGTAAACAACTTCTAAAAGATGCGTGGCAGAGAATGAAGGAGGAAGGGGATGTCACCAGAGAGAGCTGGACCACAATCTAGGGCAGAGAAGACTTCAGCAGTCTACAAGTTAAGGAGCAAGAGAGCATCCTGGGAGACTTTGATGACATATGAGTGTCATGATAAAGTATTGGGGCAAGGGAGGAAGAAGAGCGATTCAATCAAGGCTCTAGAGGAGCACAGACCTTAAACTGGCATGGATTTCAGTTTCTGCACCAAGAGGAAGGATTAGAGTGATTTCTAGGCAAATGAATTCGTAAAGGAAGCCGAGGGAGATCATTTCTCAAGGGATTTTTTTGTATTAGGATTTTGTGTTTTGAGACAGGGTCTCACTCTATTGCTTAGGATGCAGTAAAGTGGTACAATTACAGCTCACTGAAGCCTCAACCTCCCAGGCTCAGGTGATCCTCCCACCTCAGCCTCCCAAGTAGTTGGGGCTACAGGTATAAACCACCATGTCCAGCTAAGTTTTTGTAGAGACCGGGTTTCACCCTGTGATCCAGGCTGGTCTCAAATTCCTAGGTTCAAAGCTAGCTTCCCAAGGTGCTGGGATTACAGATATCAGCCACCATCCCCAGATAGAATTTTTTTAAAGTACAGTCTGTGTTGAGGAAGGGACAGAGGCAGGTGATGGTGGGAGGAGGTAAAGGTCTGGAAATGATGCAGAGGAGAACAAGAAAGCAAATGGAAGAATTGCCAAGGGACCTGGGGCCCCAGTGGAGGCTGCAGCCAACGCACCTCTGGGGGTGCCGTCTGCAGGGCTGAGTGATTTAGGGCCTTACTTCACCAAGGTGGGAGGAACAGGCTCACCACAAGACACCACATGAGAGGAATTTGGAGAGGTTGAGGCCGTAGCCTACTCCTGACTCTTCTCTGCTTCACTCTCTCAGGTTGTGACTTTCCTATTTCTCATGTCTATTCACAGCTTCTGTCCCCTGCACCCCCTGCCCATTTAAGCCACAACCCACACTCCCTGAGCCCCCAGTACCACTTCCTCCCCACCCATTTTTTCATTGCCTATTGTTTCATCTCCCATCCCTGACTCAATTCAACCTTGACTTCATGGCTTCCCTTCCCCGACACTTCTCTACCTCCTTGGCCACTTACCCAGGCATCTGTGCCTAATGGTGGGTCAGATCCTCTGGTATGAGTGTTTAGAACAAAAATGGGGGAGTAGAAAATAAACAAAAGGGTGGAAACAGTAATTAGAATCGCGGAAATCATTGGAGGGTGGTAGAGCAGTCAGGAATCTCTGGCTTGAAGTTCTTCTGCTAAGGGAAACAGCCAGTGCTGGAGCAAAGGCTAGGTCCAGGCCATCTCTTCTCCCTGGCCTTGTCAAACGCCTGCCTGTGCTGGGTCATTTCCATCAGCACTTAAGCAGTCTCCAAACAAAACAGACACCATCTTTGCCCTATGTGCTCACCCAGCCATAGCCCCATTTCTCCCTTTTCCAGAAGGCCCCTGGAGTGATCATTACACACACAAGGACCCCGTCCCTCACCCCTCAGTCACTCCCCAAACCCTGGCCATCTGGCATTCACTCTGCCATGCCTCAGAATCTATTCTTCTTTCCTTTTCCCCAGGGAATCAATTATTTTTCAGCCAGCTCTAGCTAAAGCATTTTTGTCATATGAGAAAAGGACGGGTTGTTGAAGTAGGCAATTTCCAGTGACACAGCTTGTTCTTGACAGCCTGGTGCCTCATACAGCAGCCAGATGTTTGTGTTTGCATCCTTTCTTTGGTCTGTCCTGCTGCTATGACCTTTGGCTCCAATCCAAGCTTGGCCTCCCCGGCTCCTGGTCTTTATTCTCTGATTGGTCCTCTTGTCTTGGATCCATAACCTGCTTCCTGGGGGTGGCCCCCAGATGTCTTAAGCAATGACTGTCTGTGTCTGAGAGACAAGACTTCTGGGCAGAGTCACTCATCAGCATCTTCCCCCCAGCCCCACTGAGTGTTCCTCATTTATTTTCAAGTCTTTCCTCAGCAGATCTCCCCTTGGGGCACCCTAGCCTATGGCAAAGCTCTTTGTTTTCTGTCCCCACGTCATCCAAGGTGCTGCATTTCTTCTCTGCCCCTGATCATTCTGCATGATGCTCTGCTCAAAAGACAGAAGGAAGCACTGTGACCTCATCCCCATTCCCGCTTGCTGTCCTCACGTTTTATCTTTGGCTTCCAGAGATCACATGTATGTATCTTTCTGTGTGAGCATTGATATGCTCACACTTCACAGAACTTGTAGGACCATGGAGAGCTCTCTGGGGAAATGTTCAATTGTGGTGGGGGCACAGGAGGAGGGGCAGAGCATGGATAAGAGAATCCAAGTTTAGAACCAGGGAAGTGGCACAACACAATCATTCTGGGGATTAAGAAAAGGTAAGACGGAGAAAAAGAGCAGCAAGATCACTTGGCCAGGACAGTGAAGATGAGCAGATTCAAGAGCAAGGGAGAACTCGGAGAGCTGCTAATGTGGGCCTAGACTAGCAAGTGGGGCTGGTGCTGCCATTTGACTTGGTTTCCGTGGGGGTCAGATGAGGTGGCATTGCATGGCTGAATCTGCTCATGTTCACTGTCCTGGCCAAGTGATCTTGCTGCTCTTTTTCTCCTTCTCACTTTTTCTTAATCCCCAGAATGATTGCATTGTGCCCTTTCCCTGGTGCAGGTGTGCTGGGGTCTCCCATCACACACCACCAGCTGTGGTCCCCTGTTGCAGAGTGAGTAAGAGCCACCCCCCACAAAAAAATGTCCCTTTCCTAATCTAGGAACCTGTTATATTACATGATAAAAGGGAATTTGCTAATATCATTAAAGACAGAACCTTGGGATGGGGAGAGTATGCTTGATTAACCAGGTGGGTCCAAGGTCACCACAAGGGTCCTCGTAAGAGGGAAGCAAGAAGATCAGAATGAGTAGGAGATGTGACACAGAAGCAGGAGGTTGGAGTGATGTGGGGAGGGGGCCCTGAGCCACGGAATGCAGGTGCTTCTAGAATCTGAAAAAGACAAAGAAATAGCTTCTCCCTGAAGCCTCTGGAAGGAACACAGCACCACTGACAACTTGCTTTCTTCTGACTTCCAGCACTGTTAAAGAATAGAGTTGTGTTGCTTGAAGTTGCTAAGGTTGTGACAGTTGTTTTACAGCAGCAATAGGAAACTAATACACTCCCATATAGTGGAAGGGGGTTGATGGGTGCCCATGGGGACTTTGGGCCTTTGCCAAAACTTCAGGGACAAGACATGCTGCTGGGCATCTCTGCATATGACAATGTCATCCCTCCTGAGGCCTCACCTCTTCTCTCTTGGCCAGAGCCCTCTGGATTTCTCCTCCAGGTTGGCAGCAATGCACTTGTTAGTGCCAGTGAGGCACAACTACCCAATCAGTCACCACGTCTCTTAATTCAATCATGACCTGCCTCACTCTGCACTGCGGGGGGCACTAGGGAGTCTGCTCTTCTTTCCTGACTCACAGCTAGATAGAGCAGAGGGAGACAGGGACAGCGAGTTCAGGCCAACAGCAAGTGAAAGGAAGGCAACTCTCCAGGCCCAGACAGCCCTTGAGGTCAGCATCCAGCAACGATGTTCACTAACCATAGCACTGCCAACTGCAGCTGGCATCCTAGGCACGTGCACATTGAAGGTGAAGAGACAGGAGACCTCTGGCTGCCAGCAGGTGCCCTTTCTTTACTCTGTGTGGCCCATTCTCATCCTAAAAGCAATTTCCAAGCTACCTCCCCACAGAGCATTAGCCTAACAGTCTAGTCCCTGACAGTATCATCCTGATTCTTTCATTTGAAGCACACACTCATTATACACTTTCTTTCAAATAAATCATATTGCCATTTCCAAAGAAGAATATTTATCTGGGCTCACGTGACACCCCAAGGTCAAGGACAACAGCACCACAGACTCCATTCCATGCCAAGGCAGCACTAGGGTCTTCCTGTCAAGAGTTGGAACATGCCTGCAATTATATTAGGTTGGTGCAAAAATAATTGTGGTTTTTGCCATTATGTTTTTATGGCAAAGACCTCAATTACTTTTGCACCAACCTAATAGCTATATTCCTGCTGTGCTCCTAAAATAAGCACCATCGTATGTTCCAGGGAATATTAGTTCATAGGCATCTACCCTGCTTGAAGGGGGCTGGAACACCAGGCTTTAGGATGGCAGTGGGGAGCCCCAGTCCAGGCCCTGGCAGGCTGTAGAAGGCAGTCGTCTCAGGCAGAGGTTATGTGGACGATCTTCTTGCACAAGGCCCCCAAATTACCACGACTCCTAAGAGTGAGTGTAGCGCTCCAACCTGGGGCTACCTAAATTCATGTCAGCCGGTCTTTTTTTCACCTAATTGTCTAAGTTGGGTTAAGGGAACAGACAGTGATCATTGATAGGTCAGAGCCCAGGGCACCCACCTGGCCATATTTTATTAGTGGGCAGGGTTACTGGGCTTAAGGGTCCATGTCCCTGTGCACTCACTCATGTGTGCCCTGCACCCTGTACTAAGCACACCTGGTTGAGCCTCCTTCTCAGGGGAAGCTAGTCAGGGCTCTTCCTCTCCACCTCCACTCTGCCTGTAACTGGGAGGCAGATTTAGGCTGGTGTCTTAAACTTTCAGGGAAGGAAAGTGGAGTCTCTCTGGGCTCTCCTATCTCTGTGTTGGAAGTTGTTGCATCTGGCGTTTAACGAATAGGCAGATTGATTTCCATTTGGCTATTAATCCTTGTGTATAAGCGTCTCTCACTTGGTAATCGCACTGAGAGGCAGGCGTGGCTGAGCCCAGAGCTGTTAACAGCTTCTACAGCTCAGAAAACAATGCCATCAAAGGTCATGTGGCATGTCTTGGTCAGTGAGTAACTATAATTGAAAGGAAATGAAATCAATTACATAGCTTGAGCGGTCCACACTTAATTCTGATGAAATTACATTATGGTATTTGGGCATTATTGAAATGACTTGAACATTGGTCAAGTAAACTATTGGCCACAACTCAATCCTAAATCAAATGTATTTACTGACTTGATAAATAAATTTGATTTAGGATTGAGTATATATATTTGATTTGGGATTGAGTTGTGGCCAATACTTGCCTGAACAGAGCAGATCCTCTGTGGTAGGCAAAGTAATGAACCCCCACAAAATGTTCACATCCTGATCCTCAGACCCTGTGAACAAAGGAAATTATGGACCAAAAAATATGACCAAAGGAAATTATGGATGCAAATGGGATGAAGGCAACTAATCAGGTGACCTGAAAACAAAGAAATTATCCTGGCATACCTGGCTAGACACAATGTAATCTGAAGGGTCCCAGTAAGTAGTGAGAAGGTGGTAGATGAGGGAGAACCAGAAAGACACCAGCCTAACATGGACTTGGCAAACGTTGCTGGCTTTGAGGATGGAGGACTGGAGCCACAAGCCAAGCAATATGGTGGCCTCTGGGAGCAGGGAAACGCAGGGAACAGATTCTCCTCTGAACTCCAGAAGAAATGTAGCCTGCTGATACCTTGACTTTAGCCCAGAGAGACCCATTTTAGGCTCTGCCCTCCAGAACTGAAACACGATAAATTTGTGTTGTTTTAAGCCACCGTGTTTGTGGAATACCATGACAGTGGCAACAGGAAACTGGTACAATCTCTCAGCCTGGGTTATGAGTTTCTATCATTTCATCCAAGCTAGTTTGAAGGGAGAGAGTAAAAGGAAACTGAATTGCTGTCAAGTAAAGAAAAGAACATAGAACTGAGATCTAAAAAGGTACAAGATTTTCTTTCTTTTTTTTTTTTTTTTTTGGCCACTTCATACAATATTCTTCATAACGTTTGTCTTATGTGTAAGTTCCAAGCTGGGCTCCATGCTGCAGTGTGCAATGAGAAAACCATGATTTTACTCTGGAAGACTTCACTGTCTCTTTGGGGAGACTCGCACATAATTTTGTAAAACACTCAATAGGTATCAAAAAGGCTACAGAGATATCATAGTCAACTATTCTGAATCAAGGATTCACAACCTGGCTACAAGGTATGAGAAAGTATAACAATGGGGCCAAATATTTAGAATCAAGACTGTCTCAGAAAATGTGGCCATGCCACCTGTAAAAGGCGTATGCAAATTGCTACCAGAAGCTGCCCAAAACAAAGGACATGTGACTCAAGACTTGCATGGGAGGAGGAGGAGGAGGAGGAGGAGGGAACCACAATTCATGTGAGAGGAATGCGTGCACAAAGACACAGGATGGGAAAGCACCATATGGCATACCATTTAGAATTAATCAGTGATTTCAAATTGATGTGAACACTGGCAGATTCCAAGTATGCATCACTAAACTTGAAAAATAAGTAAAACAAAACAGGAATAATTTTTATTTAAAAGTAACAGTATCGTATTTAAAACCAATAGTACAAGTCAAGAGATTCTTCACGAGTAGTACTGCCAAGGGTTTAATCTAGCTTCATCTTTCTTCCTAATCACACACCATGTAACCTTGCATAAGGTACTACTCTGTGTGTTTCCCCATCTATAAAATGGGAATCATTATGTCTACCCCCAGGTTCATTGAAGGAGTCCTGTATATGTGCAAAGCCCTTGGAGGAGTGCCTAGAATATAATAAATGGTTTATACTTGTTCCTGTTAATATTATCAAAAACATTATTAACAGTGCTTAAATAGATGATAGACTGCCGTTAACCTGCAGGACTCCTTGGTACAGGGTAGGATGTTGGGTTCAATCCAACCAAGACACCAACACACACTGGTTGGGGAGAGACACGGAAGTAGGGAGAAGTAGCTATGACCTGGGAGCACTACCAGGGGAAAGGCAGTTGGTGGAGTACCTTGGAGGAAATTTAAGCCTCCTTGGCAAGTAGAGAAGGTTGATTGTATGTTTATAGCCATGATCATCCATGTGCTCTGTGATCTCAGATTTCCATGTCCCTGCACTTATCGCACAGGGGCCCTGAAACATGGCAGTCACTGAAGACTCAGTCTGCAGTCAAGATGGACATTAGGGAGTGGTGAGGCTTGTGGTGAACCAAAGGTCCAGATGCCTTTGGAAGGAGAGTCACCCCTCGATTTCAGCCAGTTGTTGTCCTATCAGAATATTAGCAAATCATCTCGTTTTTCTGAATATGAAAAGTAGAAATTTTGTGGAGAACTTTCCAGTTTTAAAATGCAAGAATAATTAGTTCTTTGTCCACAAGGAAGTTTTAGCCTACAGGTCACAGTCGTGAACTCCCGGATGAGAGGCTATGACATAATCCTCTTGCCATGCCCTTTGATGCACCAGCACCACCGGCAAGAAGTCTGGATACTTTTCTTGTAAGATTCTAACCAGTCCCAGAGGAAAAAAGAATTATTTCTTACTTTTCTCTGGAATAATTTATATATGGACTAAAGGAGTGTTAGTACCTTAAGACCACTTTGCTGCCACTTTTACTGACTCCGTCTGCAGCTCACCAACCTGTTCAAGGCTAGGAGCTAGAAGTCATTTGCTATTGCTTTCTCCCTGCCCTCACAGCCAATCCATGACGAAACTCTAAAGAATGGATCACTTCAGTATCTCATAGATCTATCCTTCCCACTCACATTTCAGGCCATGCCATCCTCTTGCTGAAGCCCTATAGATGCTTCCTAACAGGTTCTCATGTCTCTACCTGACCAGGCCCTCTTACACACTCTGCAGAATTACCATCCACAGTGTACATTGGATGAGATTCTGTCACCACCATGCTTAAAACCACTCCGATCACTGACAGGTCAATATCTGAGCTCCTTGGCACAACACACATGTCCAGGGAGTGGCCAGTAATTAGTTGAGTCTGGAGTATGGAAAGCACCAACAGCCAGGAACATCAGGCAAGATGTGATGTTTTAAAGAGCCTCAAATGCCATGCTAAAGACTTGGAACTGCACTGCATAGCCAATGGGGAGCTATCGAAGGTTTAAAGCAGAGAAGAACCCTGCCTTATCTAAATTCTGTAAGTCTCAACACTCTGCTTCCTTCATCACATTTACGGAAGTTTGTAATTATTTCATTGACTTGTTTATTTTTTCCATATCTTCCACTAAATTTCAAGCTATGAGAAGAAATAAATTATATCTGTTTTGTTCACATTTAGTTCTCAACTACCCTCTAAGTCCCTGGAACATAGTATAAATTCCATAAAGGTCATTGAATACATGAGTAAATGAAGGATGAATGCAGAAATGGATGAATAGAATCAACACAAAATTAATCATGGATTTCATTCAACCCATACCTCATCACTCCTGCCTATATGTTAAGATTCTTCTGAAATTTATCAAGATAAAATGCAAAGCATAGTGAAGCTTGGACGCAACAGAATACAACAGCAATGACTTGACCTGAATGATGTGCATCTCATTGAGTAGTGCACAGGGCAAAGAAACAACTAGCAGGTAATTAGAGGAATAAGACCTTCACAAGTACACACATGCCGTAATTAATGGAAAAATCTGCTCATTTTTGCTGGGGGCATAAATGCCAGGATTTGGTGTTCAACTCCATCTATAAGCATAAAAAATAAAGAGCGCTAACAGTCTTTATTAAGGTCTTCCTTCTGTTAATTCAAATAGATTATTTATTAATTCAGACATTCACCAAAATGTTATTGGGGTCTTCTTTGAGTAGTGAGATTTTCTTAATTGTCCAAAATTTTAATAATAAGCATGTATTACTTTAAAAATTAGAAAAACAATAAAGACTTAAGAAATGATTCTTGAGAATCAATTTATAATGCATTGTTTGAAGCGTTATAGTTGATATTTTTCAAATCCTTTTAATAACATTTTGATCCTTAGAACTATAAATTTTTAGAGTAGGTGGAAATCTTGCCAGATCATCTGATGTAGCTCCATCTTGTTTCACAGGTAGATTTTTGACCAACCAGGGTCCCTCCCCTACTGCATGAGATTCTAATGAGACTGTCAATCATGGAGATAGGTGGGGAGTCAGGGAATTGAGAGAGGCAGAGAACAAAATCCAAATTAAACTAAACTCTCAGAGTAACTTAAATATTTATTTCTCTGGAAACTAATTAATCCAGAAGTGTTCACATGACTCAAAAAGGGAAAATCAGACTATTTCTGTTGAGGAGAGGATTGTTCTCTTTACCTTGGCTCACAAGTCAACAGAAGATGTGTGTTTGGAACTGTCATTCAAACTTTGAGTGATAGATGTGGTTGGCCCAACTCCTTGGACTTCCCAGAAGGCTATTAAGCCAATAAGTTGTATATGTGTATGTGTGTGTGTGTGTGTGTGTGTGTGTGTGTGTGTGTGTGTGTGTTTGCTGAAGTTTGAATTCATTTTCTGTCACATACATCAGAAAGAATTCTTAATAATTAACCACTCATAACTAATGCCATCTGCCCCATTTGTTAAGCTCTCCAAACATAAGGACCCTACAATATTCCTGAGTCTCTCAATTCAATGATTTTTGTTTTTATAATAAGTGGTAGCAAAAACAAAATTACATTTAACTGAAACTTTCTGCTATAATATAAAGTTAAGAACCTCTATTTCCACCAGATATAGAGTAACAGGAACTAGATATACATTGTTACTGAAATAGCAAAGAAAAACAGACAAAATACATGCAACAAATGTTTTCAAGTTTCTAGATATTAGGCAACAAATACAGTGATTCCTGAGATGACTAGCTAATGAGGTGAGCCCTGTCATTGTTCCATAATACCTCCTTCAGAGAGTTTACAAGCTTCAGCATCAGGAGGAAAAGCCTAGATAGAACTTGACAAATTCCCTGAAGTCAGGAAACATAGCTAAGGGTCTGGAAAGATGAAGAGAGGTAGAGTTTGCAAGACAGAGTACCAAAAAGGTAAGAACTGTACAGAGAGTGATCTGCAGAGGTTCCTTCCCAAGTATTCAGCAGAGCACTGATTAACATATGTTTTTAAGGAAACAACCTGAGGCTGAGGGAAAACTACTTGGAAGGATCGGAGAACAGTGTCCAGGGCACACACAGGATGCTGAATAGTGCCTGTTCTTACCAGCCAGACTGGAAAACACACAATTCGTGGTAGATTGGTGGAGTAATCAGGAAAGTCATGCCTCAGTTATAGGGAATACATAGCCCTAGACCGAGCACTGCTCTGGACCCACGTTAAAAAAATAACAAAATCAAGACCCAAAAGAATCAAACTCTTTCGGAGCAACTTGACTGCATCCCAGAATAACATTTAAAGATATTTATAGAGAAATACAAATAATCAGCACCCCACAAGGTACAATTCACAATGTCTGGCATTTAATGAAAGATTATCAAATGTACAATGCAAAGAAGCTAAAAAATATGACCCAGAATGAGAAGAGTCAGTCAGTAGAAACTGACACTGATGGTGGAGCAAGCAGAAAAGTGCATTAACATGTTTGTTGTAACTGTACTCCAGTATGTTCACGAAGCTGAGTAGAGACACAGAAGGTATTTTTAAAAGATCCAAATGAAATTTGAGGAAATGAAAACTATCATCTCTTAGATAAAAAAAATACTCTGGATGGCGTCCACAGCAGATTAGAAATTTCTGATGTAAAAATTAGTAAACTGAAAGGAATGGCAATAGAAACTATTCAAAGTGAAACACTGAAAGTAAAAAGAATCCCTTCTTTTGCTCCCCCCAGAAAGAAAGAAGCATCAGTGAGCTGCAGGGAAATTACAAGAGCATGATTCCTATGTAGTTGGAGCCTCCAAGAGACAATGGAGAGAGAGAGGTGTGGATAGAAAACATATTTTAAGAAAAATAACTGAAAAATTTTCAAATTTGGTGAAAACTGTAAATCTATGGATCAAAGAAGCTCAATGAAACATAAATAAAACCATACCAAGACACACACCATCTGATTGTTTAAAACCAGTGAAAAGGGGCAAATCCTGAAGGCATCTGGAGAATAACAACATATTACACACAGAAACAAAGACGAGAATTACAGCAGATTTCTCCTTGAAAACAGTGAAAGTAGAAAGACAGTGGAGCAACATCTACAAAGCATTGAAAGAAAAAAAACTGTAAACCTAGAGTGTATGCCCACTAAAAATATATCCCAAAGCAAAAGCAAAATAAAGACATTTTCAGTCATATGCTAGCCAAAAGACTTCATCACCACTAGACACTCACTCTAAGGATGTCCTTCAGGCAGAATAAAAATGATACCAATGGAAATCTGTATTTACACATAGGAATGAAGAGCACTGGGAATGGTAATAACATGAACAAATATGGAAGTTTTTTCTTACTATTAAATATTTAAATGTTAAGTCAGTCTTGCTCACCTGTCCTCCATGATGTCCAGTTCTTCATTAAAGTCCTTCATGTAAATGGAGATCAATCCAACACCTTTTACTTATCTTTCCTTTTAATTTAACATCTTTATACTACTGATTTTTCTCTTCTTACAGGACTTGCTTTCTGCATCTTCAAGACTTGTACTATCCCTCTTTCCACCTCCTTGAGCTTCTCCCCACCTTCCTGAACTGTGTAACCATATGTCTAAAACAAGCATCATTTGTGTCAACAAAGACACAGTGGCTTGGATGTCATCTTTTCCACTAGAGTCTTTTTAGTTCCTAATGAAAACTTGCACATTTACCTTGTCCTGGAATGTCAGAGTGCTCATTAGCACATTAAAGTTTCTAAGAAAGTCATTACTAAACTATTGTATGTTATTGTTCCAGGATTTTCCCAACATATTGTTTACAAGATCCTTGAAACATAATTTGAAAATTATTAATCCCACCCGATGGGATTAATTAATCCCATCTCACTTTATAAGAGAGAAAACTTAAGCCCAGAGAAGTAAGGAACTTGTCCAAGATCACACAGGATGTTAGTGTCAGAGCAGCAGCTAATACTGAAGGCACTAGAATAAGACTACTCTTCTTTCCTCAGCATTCACCCAGAAATCTTGGAATTCTTGAAATTTTCCTTAGGAATTTCCTATCTCTCCAAATCAAGCTCACGGCCTACCACTTTGCCTTTCACTATCAAGTCTGATTGCTTTTTCCTAATGTAAAACTCTACAACTGTGAATTACTGGCTGCCTGGGCATTCGGACAGGAATCCAGTCAGGTCCTCAGGCTCTGCAGCTAGCTCATGGTGAAATGCCATCTGAAAAGACAATGCTGTGCCTTCTCAAAGGTAGCAGTTCTACCTGGAGTTGGCAGCCATTTCTCTGTCATCACTTAGTCACTTCTCTGCTCAAGCTCTGAAGGCAGCCGTGGCTCTGCTGGGAGAGACAGACGCTGCGCTGAGAAGAGACCCCAGCTACTTCACCCAGCTGGGCCCACTTTAAGCAAAGGCTGAGTGAAAGGGGCAGATGTGGGGCCCAGACTATTTTGACAGAAGATTCACTTTCTCTCCTCTCCCCTTCAAAGGACTATTTCATCTCCATATGTGTGGGTGAATTATTTCTATTCTCAATGAAAAGCAAAGAGGAACGGAGAGAAATGATTCTGGATGGCACCTGGGAGGAAATGCACGCAAAGAAAACCTCAGGGGTTTTCAATATTAAAAATGATTAGTAATCAGACCCACCCAGCCCACAGATTTGCTCATCTGTGCCTGGCTTTGGGATTAAGAAAAGGGGGTGAGGAAATATTATCTTTTGAAGCTGCCTACTCTTTAAGCTTGATGGTCAGTGAATCAATCTTTAAAAAGAGTTCTGATTTTCTGGCTGGGAAAAACAACTTAATTGACACATTTGATTATAAGCAGGAAGCCTCCTAGGAACAGATAACCTAGATAAGAAGGTAAGACAAAGAGGAAATAAATTCTCCTGCATAATGAACAGGAATTTAGGATTTGACCAGAAGTGGCCCTCAAGTGACTAGAAGTGGGGGTGGGGACTCCTGAGCAGTGGGGGAATCAGAATGAGGGGGAGCAAGAGACAGTGCCCCACAGAAGGGCAGTGGGCAAGGGCCAGGGAAGAAGTGTAGCCAAGAAGAAATTCCCTGTGGCAGAAATGACAACATGATGGCAGTACTGTGACCCAGCCCTTCCACTTGTCCCAAACCCCAGTGCAAGTCTGTGACATGCTGCGTCTGGAGTTGGCAGTGTTTGGAGGGCTTAAAGTAAAACAGGCTGCCTGCAGTGCAGGGTGAGGAGGAGAGAAAAATCACAGGAAAGGTGCTGCAGCTGTGATCAAAGGCCAGCAAGAGCAACCCGTGCACCTGTGTCAGGATACCCAGCTGTTTTTATTGTTGTATTAAATGGAAGATTAAGTGCTGAGAGCTGGCAGTAACTTGGTAAGAAAAATAGGATCTCATTTAAACCTCAGACCTGGGCCGTACAGAATTGTGATGCTGTTTTACAGACACAGAATCAGAACTTGAGAAAGTGAATTCATCACCTAAGATCACTCAGCCTTTGCCTCTAGAGCACGGCAAAGCCAGGCTGCATACCCTGCTCCAACCCACTGCAAGACACGTGCTCTTAACCAGTCTGCTTTTGATAAAACTTGTATGCCCTTAAACTTAATTGTGGATCTCCTTGATGGTAGGGAGTGTGACTTATTCATTCTGTAATGCCTGGTGCCTGACATGCAGCAGATGCTCAATTTGAGTATATTAAATTGGAACACAGATGTGAAATGAAATCCTACAAGTTCTGTCATGAAGAATACTCCCCAGCTAGCTCAAAAGTTATTAATTTGCCTGAGATCATATAGCAAGAATGTGATGCACTATCATGTGACCCCCATCACCCCTAAGTAAACACTCACAGAGGACCTACTACGTGCAGGGTAGAGCTAGTCAAATAGATAAGAGGGGACTACAAGTGAGGCATTGCAGGCGCTAGGTGGGGGCACATAGAAGGATTCCCAACTGAGTGGAAGGAAGAGGGAGTATGGACTAGTTACTGCGCAGATAACACCTGACATCTGACCACTGAGTGAGAGACGCCAAACGCCAAGTCTTCAGTGAAGCAAAGGCTCAAGCAGGGAGACATAGGAGGGTATAATGGCTTCTTTCTCCAGCTAATGGGTCAGTTCTTTGAATTTCCAGCATAGATGTCCATCTCAATTGGTCCCAGACCTCCCTGCCTGAACTTGAGTCTCAGAAGCTGTCCACCCTTACTCTAGCAAATATAATCAATTCAAGGGTCCTCAGCTCTTGCAAAATTTGAACTGCCTGACTCTTTAGGGCTGCACTGTCCAATATGGTAGCCACTAGCCATGTGTGGCTATTTAAACTTAAATTTAAATTGCTTGAATTTAAATAAAATTAAAAATATTTCTCGGGGGAGAGATCCAAGATGGCCAATTAACAACAGCTCAGGATTGTAGCTCCCAGTGAAAGCACAGAGAGCGAGTGGACGCCGCACTTTCAGACGAATTATTGTTGCCCACAGACTAGGAGATTCCCGGCTGAGGAGCCACACAGTTCGCCAGCGCGACTTTTTTGGCCGGCGCGGCTATTTTGCCGGCGCCCCAGCACGGCGCTTCTCGGCGCGGAGTATACGGGACGACTCCGGCTCGGCTGGTCCCGTCCCCACAAGGAGAACAGCAATTGGAAGCGCTGAGGA